>VYXC01008135.1:1162-30642 GCA_013397175.1 Platysteira castanea
CATGTGGCCCTGGCCGCAGCACCCACACCCACAAATTCCTGGTGGATGAGCACTCAGGGCTCTGGAGTCTAACATCCTGGTCACTGCGATTTCCCGTGCTTCCTTGGGAACTGCTTTTTGCATATTGTTCTGTTACAGGTTCAAGGTTCCCCCACCCAGTTTTATGTACACCCTTATGTTTATATATATCCCCTATGGAATATGTATATTCTCTGGAAAGTTCTGTTACACTCAGTATTCGATTTGTTCATTCAAATAGAACCCTCCCCTGAGTTTGTCCCATTGGATGTTCTACCCTGTCACTTCACAATTTACACAACTCCATTGATTGTAATCCTTTTATCCTGCCCCTTTTGGCACCCATACAAAAACGGGCTGCATTCCTCAGCCGTGGTCTTTGTCTCCTGGTTCTGTTAAAGTTAAGTTGCGGAGGATCCCTCTCTCTGTTCCTTGCCTTTATCAGCGCTAATTTTCAGGTCGGTTTGCCACCTGCTCCCTGTGAGAGAGCCAGCGCTGGTTCTGCTGCTTTTGTAACAGATCTCCGTCAATTATGGCTGTAACAAGGGCCTGTTCCGGGACACCTCTGATAGCTAGACGTGGCGTGAACTCCGGGCAAACTGCAACCAGCGTTAGATTAGGCGTTAACAAGAAATTCTTTACTGTGAGAGTGGTGAGGCACTGGAGCAGGTTGCCCAGAGAAGCTGTGGATGCCCCATCCCCGAAAGTGTTCAGGTCAGGATGGCTGGGGTTCTGAGCAACCTGTATAGTGGATGGTGTCCTGCCTGTGGCAGGGGGGTTGGAACTGGATTATTTTAACATCCTTCCCAACCCAGACCACTCTATGACCCTGTGATTCTGTAAGATTACCATTTAGATTTTCAGGGGCTGCATATCTGCAGATGAAAATACTTGGCTGAGGGGTGACCAGTCTTCAGGTGGAAACTCAACACCTATCTGGATTTTAAGTGAAATGCCCAAACAGACATAGCTGAAGAAATCCCTTCTATTTTTCATACTGGCACATATCTTCCCTGTGCAGCCAGAAGCTGGGAGTACTCTCCAGACATCTCACTTGCTCAACTCAGATTGTGGTGGCGGACGTTGCAGAACGTTTCTTAAATGCGACATATACTTCAGTAGCCTTGTAGGCCACTAATTGTAGAATCCCCAAACCAAGTGGCTAAAATATAATCTATTTTATTTTTCATTCTGATCCCCAGAATCTTGTCACTTTGAGTTAGGAAGGGACTTAGAGCACAAAATAAAAGATTAAAAAAATAAAGGAATAGATGTTGCCTCCTAGGTCTTACTATTGCAGAAATAATATCACTGATCACAGCCTTCAGATTTAGGAGATCATGCTTTCAAACAAAAGAGAATATAATACACAAGCACGAGACTTGATTTCAGCCAAAATACATTAAGAGATAAGACTTGCCAAAAATATGATAATGGCAACAGTAACGGAATTTCGTTTGACCTGCATTTCTTGAACTTTATTTTCATTATGAAATATTATTTTGGAATATCAAACTGCCCAGAAACACATAAATACTTGTGTTAATCAAGTCTTAGAGAGTCACACCATACAAAGAATTATTATTTAGCATTTTTCAATAAGAGAAGATCAAACCATTCATCCATCATTAGGATTTTTGAATGTAACACACCCATCTATTTTTAAACTTATGAATTGCTCTAGAAACAAAGATCAGTCAGAAACAATAAACCAGAGGGGACTATAGACTACATATAAATATTCGAAATGAAGACATATGGCTTCTGGCCCTAGTGTTCTGCAGTTATGCTGGAAGAGAGAAGAGAATGGAAAGAAGGAATATTACCCAAAATTATATTGATTTAAAACATGAATGTCCTGATATTTATCTTCTTACATACGGGCTACACTTAGATATATGGAATTCCGAACTTCTATCTGGAATAGGCACACCTGCAGACCTGGTAGATGTGAACAGCTGTAAACAGAAGGGTCACCAAGACGGCCCCATGTGTTTTAGGTGAGTTTAGGCAAGTGTCCCCCACAGATAACTCAGATGACTGTTTCTAATTACAGTTCAGAACAGGCACAAAAGCTTAACTATTTGCCATTTTTACTCTTAATCAAATTCATTTTGAGTTTCCCATGTGTGGCTGTACCAAGTTCACCATTTTAATTTCTCTACTATCAGGTACTTCCCTCAGGAATTCAATTGCTGAAATAGAGCATGTGCAAAACTGTTTGCATTTCTGCAAAGGATTTCTAGACTTTTCTTTTTCACAGAATTAACACTTGAAAACAGCAAGTCTATCCTGTCAGCTCAGAAACCAAACGAGAACCAACCTCTGTTGCAGCCAGTCACCAACAAGAACATCGAACCAGTTCCACAAAAACAAACACACAGAACCCCTCAGAAATAAATTTATCTCAGGAAGTTTAAGCAGCTAAAACGTACTCATCTCAGACTGCCATTTTACATTTACTACAGTGATACTTCCAAGGGGCTGCTAAATGTACATGTGGAAAAGTATCCCACAAGCTCCAGTGTTGGTTCTTGGGAAGAGAAGAACCTTCTGTCAGGCTTGCCTGGGCTATGGGAAACCAACCCTATGGTTCTTCAACATCAGTGGACTGAAAGAGGGAGGGTTTAAACCCATCTCACTCTTCTTAGATACAAACCTAGAGACAAGTCTAAAACTTGCATACCTTGTGAGATAAGCCTTCTCTCGAGGGAACTGTTTCTGTTGGATATAATGGGAGGCTTTGCTGTCTAGCTCTCTAATTTGTAGACATCCAGTTTGGGTGAGATAAAAAACCATGAGATTCAGTGTGAGAAACTCAGTTTTGGGCTCCTCATTACAGCTCTGTGAAAGGAATGAATGAATAATTTTGCAGTATATAGTAATTAAGCCCACCAAATGGAAATGCCAGAAATTTGCATGTATGCATGTAAAAGGAAGAGAGTGAAAGATTTTGAAGAAACAAGGCTGCCTTGGAAAACTCTTATTTCTTTTGGACACATTTTTGTGTTGCTATTTATATCCCAGTCCCCAAACTAAAGTGGGATGGAAACTTGCTGTGTTACTGCAAGATTTTGTTGCATGTTTTGCCACCACTACTAGAGCCATCGCTGCTGTTTGATGCCGATTCCTTTACTCTTTCAATATCAGAAGTTTCTCCAGGATACTTAATGATTTGGCTATTTGATAGAAAAAACGTAAAAGCAAGAGAAGATGCTGAATAATATAAAAGTGACTTCCACAGTTGCCTTTTGGGTTGATTTCTTGACCGGTCTTAGAATTTACCTCCAACACTGAATACAACAAAATGTTCTTAGAAAGAAAGGATGGGAAAATCAGGGTCAGAAACTTTGCAAAGGTGGAATACAGGCATATTTCTTTGGAGGGACATCAGGTTGTATCAGCAAGGAGAGCATAGGCTGCCACCTAAAAGTCTAGTTTTCTACAAAAGACAGCAGTTTCCAGCCCTGTCTCCTGAGGGGTTTGAACCTTTCAGCAGTGGCCCATTGTTTGGCTCAGAATGGTGTCTCTGGCTCCCATCAACTTCCTACTAGGATGTTTAACCTCTAACTTGGGCAGGAAAAATACTGACTGGAAAAATACCTTTGAAAGGATGCCAGACCCTGATTTCAGTCCACCTTCTGCCAAGGTCAAATTCTTTTCAATTTCCAAACTCTTTTTATTTAGTATTATTCCCTGTGGTTGAGAAGAGTTTCCCATGAACACCTTTGGAACTGCTTCATCATTCTTTATACTGATCTAACTCTTAGTAAATGCTAAGCTGTAAGATGATAAAATTACAGTATTACAAGGTTTAGCCCTTGAACTTGCCCCGTATGAAGATGAAAAGTGATTCTCTTCAGTGACCCTGGTTGAAGTGTTGAATGAAGGCAAGTCTGTGCTCAGCCAGGTGGGAATGCTGCTGCTGTCAAGGGAAGTGTCCTGCCAGCAGTCCTGGCTTGAGCAGATTTGCATAGCAGAAGTAAAGTAACTCTGATAAGCACCTTTCTGCACAGACAGTTTATTAAACACAGTAGTAGTAGTTTTTTACACAGGTATTCTATGAAATAAAGTGTGTATGTTTTTTCACATAAATGTTTTACACTTGCTTGATTTGCATATGGTGTTTTTTCTCCTTTCACTTGTATTTGCCTGATGGGCTTATGCAATGGCTTTGTTTTGTTTTTAATTACACTGTTGTGTGTTTCCTTTTTTTATTAAGTACAGCATCCTCTTGTACTCTACTGGACAATTTTCCCTAATTCTTTACGCTTTTGTCCTTGCCCCCACATGAATCTGCTTTGCCAAGTTTTCGGCTGACATAACATTGTTCATATACAGGAAATTACTGAGCTCCTACTGCTTTCCCGCTTCTGTTTAACCATGGATTAAACAGACAGCCTCTCTTCAGCTGCCTGGAAGGTCTCACTGGTTTGCTAGCTGGGACCACATTTTTCAGAAGTGACAATTTGGGAGCATTTTGGGAGAAAGGGTTTACTGGTACACATCAGGACTCTTGATTGCTGCCTGCTTGCCAGTCCATATGGAACAAAACCTGAGTCTCATCTCCATGCATAAAAGAAACAGAGTAATGTAAAGCAATATCCAAAATAAATGGCAATAGTAATTTGTGGAACTATCTGAAATCCCAGCATAATCTATAATTATAAATCTATAATCCTAGTATAATCTAAGATAGAAATCCTCCAGTATAATCTATTACCAGTGCTGGCTGCAGGCAGTACAGATTCAAAACACTGAAAGAGAGCCACAAGGAAAGCATTACTCCTCAGAGTAATTGTGGACTAGTAAATCCGGTTAATTCCTTGTCTCTTACCCACTCTCCTTTAGCCTCACAAATTTCTTCAGATAGCTGATACTAAAGGGATATCACATACCAGAATATCTTCATCTTGCATCTTGGGAAAATGTCAACACCCCCAAATATTTCTGTTGAACTGAGTAACTTTCCATCTTCAAAAAATATGGCTAGCACAGTTCACCTCTTTGATGCTCCATATGTGGACCCAAGGAATCAGGAAAGGTGCCTGGACTTGTCTCTTACATTTGGTAAGTGCATCAATTGCCCAACACTCTGCATGGAGGTCACGTCAAGATGTTGTTCAGTGCTTGTTGCTACTTTTCCCACACGTTCTTTCTCAGTTGTTGCAAAGTTAGCTGTTATTCTGTCAGAAATTAGTCACAATATTCAGAGGTTATCTATGAAATATCACTGATGCCTGATGCCAAAGTCTGGGAGGGCATTAGCTTCTGGAATTTCCAGCCATCAGCACATATTGTACAATAATTCTAGAAATTGTGTTGAGACGCAGAGGTAAGTAAGTGTGGAAAAACTTAGGGTCAAAGTGCCTTGCAAGCAGCTCTCACTGCATGCAAAGGCTTGAACAACAGTGATGTTCACAAGCTGCAGGACTGCCTAGTACCTAACTTCTGGGGGATTATCAGCCTAGACAAATATCTATTTCACTCTTCACTAAGTCAAAAACTTCACTAAGTCAATGCACAGTGACATCTGAGTATAGGGTGTTGGGGTTTTTTTCCCCCCCAGATAGATACAGTTTTTCATGCCAATAAAAAAAGCATTTCTCTTTCTCATTTAAAAAAAAAAAAAAAAAAGAATATTCCGTTTAGTCAATGGTAGGTTGATTCTGTGTAGCTTATACCTGGAACATGTAATTCCAACTGACTTGAAATAAAGGAACTAAGCTGCATGCAAATATTTTGTACAAAAAAAAGAACAAAATGCAACACCTTGTTGTATTTATTATTTATTCAAAAAATCCTACTTTTGGAGCTTGTGCTGTATCCTAGTTCTGCTTTGTTTCGGGATTTTTTTAAACATATTGGTTCTGGTTGTCATAATGAATGAGAACTTGCAGACATGGATGTTTATCGTTCAAAAGCCAAAAAGATGGACGCAGATAATCCAGAACTTCCTTTTTCTTTATGATAATGCCTTTACACCTCCCATGATTTTCCAGAAGCTGCCTCATATATGGGTCATTCACACATCACATGGAGACTATTTCTGCATTATGCAGAACAAAGGCTGAAGGAATCAGCAGCAAGGTATCTTAGTCTGCACCATGGTCCTTCAAAGGATGCACAGTATGTCTGCACGTGGAAGTGCAAAATAGACTTATTGGTACAGATTTGCATGTTTGCCAGAGCTGGCAAACTGGAGCTGGTTCCCAGGTGTAAGAATTCTATCTAATGGTTAAAAATTGAATGTGGTCCTCTGTATATAAAAACTATACAATATATGAGTCTTTAGCAATGCAGAGAAGAGAAAAATGAAGAACTTAGTACTTTGACTTTGAATGAGAAAGTGAAACACCTGTTAGCCTGGAAAGACTGACTGAATTTTTATTGAGTTCCCTTTGTGTACCACCAAGGTGTCTTTCAGGTTAAGGCATCACCATAATAAAGCAGGTACTGAGCATTTCTCAGACAAAACACATTCTCATATCTGATTAATAAGTCATAAATAAAATATTTTAATGGAAATTGTTAACAGTAATAGTTGTTGAGCCATTCCTGTTAAAAAGAGCATGTTTTGTTTTACTCATAGTTTACTAAAGTTTAACAAGATCTGTTTCCTTAATCAGTTACTACTTTTTCCTGCTTTTCCCTTTGAATATTCTTTTGTCTCATATCTCTGTAACAATACAAAGTCATAATTTTCATTGGCAGCTTGCTACATATTCAAATTATTGACCAAAAGATCTTTACCAGGGAAAGAAGAATCCTTAGTAGCAAAGAGCACCTCTGATACTGCTTTGTCAAAAATAAATCAGGAGGCCAGGCTAAATCAAACATAATATAAGTAGAGGCCATCTTGCCTGGATTATAATTAGTTTTGAATTCCTCCTGTTGCCATGACACCATGCATGAAAAGAAATAAGCCACGCATTGTGCAGTACTCAAGAGCTCATTGAAATTTTGGGGTTTGCTTCTTATGTTTAAAATAGGAAGAAAATAGTGAAACAAAAGCCAGCAGTAACATGAGAGAGGTTTTCCTCTGTGGAGGGGGAGAGGGATACATGCCAGATATCTTTTGAAATTTTGCTTGTTGAAGGAAATAATAATGAATTGGAGATATTTGCCTAATTTCCTGATTCTACTCCAGACAAATCAAGTGATTATCACCTTTTCTAATCTTTGTGGACTACCTTAATTTAATGTTCCTCTGTGTCCACCCCCTCCCAGCTGCTTCAGGGGCAGCAATTAGCCCGAGCACCACACACAACCCACACACTCTTCACACAAACCTTATGCTGAGCCTTCAGCAGCTCTTCAGAGAAGCTGGGAGAGAACGAATTCTTCAGGCAAAAAAACCTATTGTACACAAAGGACCTACAGGACACTCTAGAGTGGAATGAAATTTTTTCTGAACCTCATGTTCCAACTGCTTTTATGGCTTTTCAAGAGATTATGATACTTTCTTGTTACTAGAAAAGGGTTTTCTTCTCCCTACCAACATGCTGAGTACTCCTTGTATCCAAGAGCTAGTTGTTTGTGGTGCTTCACATGTGGTTGTTGAACACTCAGAAACATAAAGCTCTATAAAACCCTTCCTCTGGGGCATTGTTAGTTGTTTTATTGGCAAATTCCACCTGACACAGCCTCCTGAGCAAGACCAATAACTGCTGCTTGAAGAAACCGCGCAGTTGTCTCTGTGGGGCTACTGCCCACGCCTGTTTGGAGATGGTCATCTCTGAGCAGAGACAATTATGACCATGGCTAGGGAGCGTTCCATGATGCTGTGAGCTGCATGAAAAGGGCAGGCAGGCAACTCTCAGCTGCTTTGCTGGCACTGGATAGCAGCTAGGGCTCCTCTGCAACCTTCATACTTGAGTTGGATCAAGGAAAGTCATAGTCCATCCAGCCGAGAGCAGTGTTACAACCTTACTGAGCTGTGCTGACAGGCTGCCCATCTGAGGTTGCCAAAGACTTTAAAGACTCTAAGTATTGAGTGTCCTGAAAGGTCATTAAGGTATGCTGAGATTTAAAACAGATGTTGCTGTAACCTCAAGCATTTCTCAGCTTCCTTCCCCTCACAGCCACAGCTTTTCCCTGCAGCTTCTGGCCAGACCCTGTGGCTCAGAAGGCATTTTCTCAGGCGTAATGTTAAAAGCTGTGAAAGAGAGATGGTTGCACCCAACAGAACTCTTTAGGTTTAAGGAGCTCTGGGATGTCTCTAGACATCTCTAGAAAGGATGTTGCTTGTAGGCACTGTAGCTTTTCACATTCCGTTTATTTCCACAACACAATGCCAGAGAAAATACCTGGGTTAATTCTCGCAGTCTTAGGGCAAAGGAGAAGCTGAGTCAGAGGGTCAGCTCTCACATAAGGCACTTGCATTTTTAACCCAGTTACAACCTTCCTCTGCCTCCCTTATTTAGTTGTAAGGAAATGCTAGTAACTGACTGCAGTGCCTGCAATGCAGCACATCCTGAGATCACAAGTGAAAGGACAGAAATTGCTGGTGAGGATGATGGCACTGAGCACCAATGTACATTTTAGTCACAGCATAGATAGAGGTGACAGAGAGAAAGGTGCAATTTCTCAGAGCCTCTCCCTTCTCCTGCTCTGGGTCTTGCTGCTTTCTGATTCCAGTTGTGTGAAACAGCAAGAGAGCACTCCACTCCCCCGCCCACCTGCCTGCCCCCCAATTTGTATCTTTCAAGGGCTATTCTTCAATACTCTGCACCCAGAAACACTACCCGGCTGCTGGGAAGCCAGGAAAGGCTGGAGGAGGCATCCTGCACCGTGAAGATTCTGAGTCTGTAGCCCCCTCACTGACACTGAAGGCTGGGAAAATTTGCTGAACAAAATGCATGGATATGGTGGGAGTAAAGTGCTAGTGGTCTGGTAAGAGACACTGTGCTATCCCAATCCTCTAATTTGCACCATTTCACATAAGAAAATGTCAAGGTTCTGAAAAGGAAAAATGGATTCAGCTCAAAAACATGTTCCAAGCACATTCCTAACAGGCTGTTGATTGGAATGAACTAGAAGTTTCCTGGGAGTCCCTGGAATTTTGTCAGAGAGATGGTGGCAGCCATGACTGCACATTATATCTTTCTTTTAAAAAGTTAAAATTTGTGTTAGTACTGTCAGGATCCTGAAACAAACCTCTAGGCCACAAAAAATACAAGAAACCAACTTTTTACTTTGCTCTACTCAGATGCACTTGGTGGCTGGGCAGGGGTAGGAAGACACGTGCACTTTGGGATGTATATAAATAGAGAGGTAAAGGCAGAAGGGCTCACAGTCCACAACCTCCCCCGTTGCATCTTGCCTCCCCTGTCAAACATGTTGACTGCTGAATGGATGGTTGGAGGTATTGTTTAGACAGTTGCATTGTTTCTGCTGAACATCTGTATTAAGGAATAGATACAACAGCAGGCATGGGTAGGAAGGGAGAAAAGAATAATTTGGCTGAGCTACAATATCCGTCCATTATAAAATATAGAGAAGATGCCTTGTCGTTAGCCAAACTTACTCTGTTTGTAACCAACTGATTTTTAGCATTCCTCCTTCTTCTCCCACTGAAGTCAGTGTTTTTTGACCTTGCGCATTTTGAAAGAGGCCCCTGGTTTGCACCTCTCATTTTACATTTGTAGACTGGAATATCTCTATATCAGCTTTTGAAAGTTCAAACACATGAGCTTTTTCCCTGTCAGAAATGGTTGATACACTCTCAGAGAACAGGAGCAGTAACATATGCTAATATCAGAGACTAGAACAGCCCCAGCAGAGTGTGCAGGCCCATCATAACATCGTTATTTTTAGCCCTATCTTTACAATTAGCTCTGCAGAGGCTTTGAAACACAGACTTTACAAGCTCGAGGCAGAAATCTACTTCCCAGGGATTTCTCCTGCAAGGCAGCCCACGCTGAGCCCAGGCGATCGGCGGCTGCTCCCTGCTGGCTCGCGGCAGCACCGCTCACTGCCCGGAACACCCTTCCCGGAGGCTTTGCTAAGGCAGCTGGAACAGTTTATCCCTATTCCAACTCAGGAATGCCTCACTCGACCTGTACCCCTTGTAGTAGTTACATGAGACTTCCGCAAAATGAGTCCACTAATAATTATTAAGGCATGAAAACAAAGAAACGCTGCACTCTGCTCATCCGCCAAGGCAATTTTAAATGCAATTTTGCACAAGCTCACGCATTTCTCCTGTGCCTAACCCCTGAAGTGACAGTGGCATTCTCAAAATACAGTAAGACCTCAGGATTTTGAGGCAGCCCAAGCATTTCTGCCACCCACCAAAACATAATCTTGAGGGAGCAAAGAGGAAAAATAAAATGTGTGCTTGTTTGCAATTGTTCTCAAGAACAACACAGAGCAGTGAGATTTCACGAATGGCTGAGCCAACATCTTTAAGTTAGACTGGTATGAGCAGGTCAGGCCTACAGATTATTGCTAAATAATTGCATTTCCTACAAAATTATGCAATAGAATTTCTTCTTCCTGATATATGAGTACATAGACTAGAAGACACATTTGACATTTAAGGAGATGCTGTGCATAAAAATAAAGTAGACATCAGCTAGACACACATATATAGATCCAGATTTTAGAATTTTGCACTGAGTTAAGACACCTACAATTTACTCCCAGGGGCTCTCTTTATTGGGCTTACAGTGTTAATTTCATTTTTGGCTTTAAAAACCAAACAAAAAACCCAAGGAACACTGGAATATATTCACAGCACACACAACTTGACATTGTTGTCTCTCACACACCACAGAAGAACTGGAGTCTAGTCTTTTAAGTGCATTTCCAGTGCTTGCATGTATAAGTTGGTTTGTATGATTTACAGCATCTGAACTGTATATGTGACACGTGTTAAGTTATAGTCATCACACACAGAGTCATGTGGAACACAGAGTAACGTGGTTCTTATTTGCATCACTGAGTTCTGCCCTGGTATCTGAAAGCAGTCCTTGTAGTAAGGCACTCTGTGACTGCTGTCCTCAGTTTTAGCCATGTAAAAGTTATATGCCTGGACAAGGACAGTTTAGACTTCTGTCATCAAAGTATATGGGAAAAAACACACCTGAGAAGCAGCTTGAGAGGCTAAAAAAGCTAATTTGTCTAGACAACCTTAGTAAAAGCAGCATAGGATGGGAAGGGAAATGTCCCAAAGACTCGGGAAATACACCTTTGCACTGACTACCATCAGTTAAGGCCAGACGCATGGATGTCAAGACGCCTCATAGTTAAGTGATGTCACATACTAGGCTGATTCTTGGTTCCAGAGCACAGAATCTGGGTAGCAAAGCTTCCTTGTACAAAATAGCCTTACCTGTCATTTTCGAAATCAGCCAAAGTTTCATTGGTTTCAATATATCCTGAGTAAAATAACTCTGGGTATACATGCAGTGCTGACAGGTCAAGTGCCCACGGCACAAAAATCTCTTATGAGGAACTTCCTAGCTGATCTTCAATTAAAAAAAAAGAAGAAAGATGCTTTGTGGATGCTGTGGATGCATAGTGCTCACAAGTTGGTAGTGCAATTTCTAGCACTACCCCCCATACACGTGTGTGTACACAATACTAATTCCATTAGTACCACTGTAACTAGCAGAGTGCTAGAATGGCACAAGGGTTTTGTGCTGTGCAATTCTACTGTCTCAATCTTTCAGTTCTTACAGGGCAGTTACTGACAGGATTTTGACCAGAGCTGTTCCACCCAGTGCCCAGGTAACACTTTAGGAGTTATTCTGGGGCTGGGGTCCCTCCTAACAGAACTTACTACTATGGATGTGGTTCAGCTCTGGCAACTGAATGATCCTGGGCACTGTTTACTAGAACATACATGTGCTAGACATTTCCCACTTAAGAATTCAACTTAAATTTTCTCATTTTAGACAGTTCAGTGTTACTCCATTTAATGTCTGCAGTGCTTGATTCTCTGATGACAGACTGCTGTGCAGAAACCCAGTCACACAGCTGAAAGGCATGGGTTATAAAATTCTTCTACAGCAAGGGAAGCTGAACCTGGTAGATGAACAGAGGGACTGCCCAGGAGCTAAAGGTCACTAAACTACATGGTTATTGCATGTGACTACGAAATAATCCTACTCTCAAAGAGAAAACCGCAACACCAAACATACGTTAATTGGAAGCAGCATAGTGTGGGAGTAGCAGAAGCAAGCAGAAAGATCACTTTGTTACCAATACCTGCTCCTAGAAGAGGTCAAAACCCGATTTGGCTTTTAGGGACTATTTTCTGCCCAATTAATTGAACAAAATATCTAACTTGATCTTACCCTTATGGAGAAGAAATGACTTAGCAGCAGCTATTACGCAGCCTTTCCTAAAGTTGTCAGGTATAAAGCACATAGATGCATATTTATACACATCGTTTTCTTGAAGAAATTGTGCCTGTGCTTTTTTTATGGGTATAGACAAACTGTACCCTAACAAGTGAGAAATAAACTGTGGGGAAGGAAAGGAAAGTCTACACTCTCAGCTGCAGTTTAGGCAAAATGCAAAGTGCTTGCTGATGGAGTCAAGAATGAGAAGTCATTACCACTGTCAGAGAGTTAAATACGCTCAGTTATTCAGGAGATTGGGCTCTGCCTTTAAGTTTCACTTCCATGCCACCAGACTGAGAGGAGTTCAAGCTGCTTGCAGCCACCTGCACCAGACCTAAACCCATGGTGCAAGAACACGCACATACCTCAGAGTGATCCTTGGGGCCAGCATGTTCACCTGGCTAGCATATCATCCATGGACTGCAACAGGAGCTACAGCTGTGCACCAAATTAGCTCTAGAGATACCCATATTCCCTCTTTTAGCTAAGCTGGGAGATGATGAGTCAAACTGCAATTATGCCCAGAATTGTGGCAGGAGGTCTCCACGCTGCAGGCTGTGGTTGTTCCAAAGGACTGAGAGGCAGAAAAGCACAGGGAAAACTCACTATGAAGAATCACAGGAAACACATTCATTTAAAATATCTATTGAAATTACAAATTAAACTCTCCAATATGATTCAAAGTACAAAACACCACATTAAAAGGCATTCAACAGCTCCTTTATACATCACAGTGTTAGTGGCACAAAATGCACTTACATTTCAAATACATCAACAGAACTATTTTTACGCTGGTCAAATACATTATTTATACATATGCATGACTCCTTCACGCTTATCCCTATACCAGTTTGAAATACATCATAATAAAGTGATCAAGAAAGGTTCAGTTATGTACCATGTACCTGTACCTAATGTTCCTGGAATTCTTATAAGATATACACAAATCAAAGCAATAATGAAGACCACAGGGCTCTAAACACAAACAGCATGCCTTACTTACTACAAGTGCATTAGCAATTAAGGGCTGATGTAGGCTTTTTTGATGCCCTTAATGTCACTGCCATCAACAACTGTTATTTACTTGTTTTCCTCAGGCTTTTAGATTATGTACATGAAATGTACAAACTTTGGTTTCCAAAAAGCAAACCTGCACAAAGGTTTATGCATGCTGCACCTCACTGGAATGATAATGGCCTGCATTAAAAATATTTATTTCTGAACAGTAAAAGGCCTACAGATGAAATGCACAGAACTTCATTTTAATCTTCCTGCCCATAACAATTTTTTAAAAAAAGAACTTAGTATTCTTCTGACCTATGGATATTTTATCCTGTCAGCTCCATAAATGAGAGCTTTTCACTAATCTTGATTGTTTTCTGCATGTCAGGAGCTCAGCTGTAAACTGAGAGTTGATCCAGTCAGCTGTTATTTGGGATTTTGCCTAATTTATGCACCAGAGTATCTGAGGAAAGATCATGCTTCTTTGTATGCAGGGGACAGTATCCTAAATTCTTGACATTCTAAAGTCAGTAGTAGGAAGCTTCAGGATGAATGCCAACATGAATAAAACTGAAATGTTAACATAAAACTACAGTAATCTTTTATATATAATTGTTCATCACAAACTTTTGAAGAGCCTCAAAACCAATGAATTTTCCCTCACAGCCCTCCTGAGGTAAACACTGGTCCATTCACTTAAAAGATGGTTAAATTGAGAAAAAAAGGCGGTAAGTGATTTGTCCAATGTCTCAGGGGAAAATCCAACACTACTGCCACTGAAGATGAAGTGGGCTGTGGTCCTGATCTCTCTCAGGACTGGCTTCAGCCCAACTAATGGCCAGCCTAGGGAGATGCACAGCCCCTGGAGCTGGGGCTCCACACTCACTAGACATGACACCACGTGACACCCCAGAAGAACAAGCAGGTGATGTACTGTTACAAACTCCATTAAACAGCATTTACTAACAGGCCATTCACTCAAGAGCTGGACTTAATCCTTGTGGGTCCTTTCAATTCAGAATATTCTTTGATTCTGTGTGAATATACAGCCCGTAAATAACAGCATAACCATAAAAATGCAACAGAAATCACGCTGTGATACTTATTTTTCTGGTTCAAACCTAAAAAGCCATAGCTGTTGTAACAGATTTTCATTTGAAAAGAAGAAGAAACAAACATTCCCTTTCCCATGGCAGGGGTTTTAAATACCACAGTTTAAAATTATGTACTTACAATTCAGTTTTGGGGTATTAAATGTCACTGTATCAACATAAGCTGTAACATAAAAGCACCCTGAACTTAATATATCACCAACAAAAGTTGCTATTTTGGAACGAAATCAGCATTAAAAATAATAACAGTAGTAATAATATTAACAATAATAAAAGCAAACAAAAAATCCCCGAGAATACAGATGGAATGACATTTAGCAAACCTGAAAAGACTATGTAGGTATTTGGTACATATATGTAGGCATACAGTCTATTCCAACAGCCAGGATGTGAAACAAGAGCTGTGTCATTAAAATTGCCAGTAGAAATTCAAGTACATTGAGATCAGAGAAATACAGACACAGTTTTCTGATTATACATAATGTTACCTGTGAGTATCAATTATAAATTATCATTTTAAAATTTCTGTATTTGCAAAGAACTTATTTCTCTTTCCTTTTTCTTTTAAATCTGGAAATGCATTAATTTTGACAGTGATTATTAACTGGCCACACAGCACTTTGGAAAAGTCAATTTCTGCTGCATTTCCACATAAAATCTCTAAGAAAGGCACAGAGAAAACAAACCTCCTCATACCGGGGCACTCAAAACTGTTCACAGGCCACTGAACCTCTCCTGTTTACTATGATCCCAGTAGGAGAACTGGGCATCAGTCACAGCCACAATACAGCAAAGTCCCTCAGTGCCCCCAGGTAGAAAATTAATAACCCATGAAGTCTTTACATCCTATTGTCCAGGGTTTTTTTCTCCAGTTAAACAGAATTACAGGGCCACGGAGAAAGGGCATAGTTCAATCTTACTTGCAGGAAGCTCTCCTTTGCAGAAGGGTTTCTATTAATTCTGCACAATGAAGCTGTGACTCAGGACAACTCAGGTGTGTGGCTTGGGATCCTTCTGGGAGATGGACTGAGGTGATGCCAGAGCCAGAGGGAGAGAAGCACTTCCCTGCCCACTGAAGTCAGCAGTGCTTCACACTCGCCTGGGAGCTGGCAAACAGGGATCAAATGCACTACCCAGACTTCCCTATGGATATTTTTAACACCTAAGCAATTTTTAGTAATAAAGATAGCTAAAAACTAAAAATACTCAGATAACAAAAGATCCGAACTGCGCATTGCCATAAACAATCTGAAGATATCACAAGGAGTTCATATTTGCTGGAAACCAGCTATTGGTTTTATTCACATTACAGAGGCTGAACTCATTAAAATCACACCAAGTAAGTGAAATGCAAATAATCTCCAGCTCCTGGAGCTAAAACCTCTGGTTATACACAGCCTGAATTTGGATAGCACTGAACTTGGAAGATAAGAGAAGAGAAAAGTTTTATAAAAAGAAATTGGCCCTTTTCAAAACTGTGCCCTACAATATTTTTATTGAACAGATACACAATGTAAAACAAAAGATAGTAAGGATAATTTTTTATGGTTGAGCTATGAAAACATATTCCCAGCTTGTGACAGCAGCCAGAAGCAGATGCATTTAAGGATCTTAAGACATTTTCAGTGTAAAGTTATCTTGGCTTCAACATACTCACCTACCTCAATACACTGCCAACACACAGAAATAAATGATGAAGAAAAAATGCAGTAAAACTTCAGTCCACAAGCCATTCAAAACAATATTGTCCTTCAGTACTACAGACATACACATTGTTTCAGGTGCTTCATATTTCATGGCAAGAAGATATTAGTCAAATTCTTGTAGGCTTTAAAATCAGAGCGAAATGGTTTTCAACAAAATATTTTTAAAGAGAAACCTCAATGACGTAGTATGTAGAATAGCACTTTACTACCCTGAAAACACAGCACTGAATTCTGCAAAACTATCAAGTGATTAGTTCTCAAATAAAAACTTGTCACAGTATTGTTATTAACACAATACACCACATTTTATACAATATTAACTCTGAAAATGGGCTAAGTAGTTTAAATGCAAAGTACAATTCCCACAAATATCCCAGGCATTTTCATATTAACTACAGGGATAACCATGATGTATTTTTATATTTAAAAGGAAAGACTCATTGATAACCCAAGAGTCTGCTAAACAGTGTTAGTCCTGTATTTTTTGATAATTGTCCTAAAGACAGAAGCAAGCTATCCTGAATTTCCAAAATATTTCAATAGCACAGCTATTTACACATTTGGTTTAAATAGGATTATACATATATATATATATATATGTATCTATAAAAAGATTAAGATACCTGGATTAGAAGTTACATAGCCCTATAAGTGTAGCAGAACCCTAAACAGCAAAAAATAACAATTCAGAAAAACACTAGTGGTCCAGGGGTAATTGATACCATCAATGTATTTTTAAAAGGAACTTGATTAAATAGCAGGTTTGTGTCACCACTCAACATTTCAGCTTCATCAATTAATTTTAAAATGTAGCTTTTAACCAAACAAATTTCTTATAAGACTTTATAAAATTTCTGGAAGGCAGTAGGACCAACTTGACCCTCTGATCCTCTGAAAATTTCAAGAAAGGTATAGGACGGCCTATACGCACCTTGCTAGTTTTGTTATACTTGGGAAAAGAGGTACTAAAAAGGACATTGTGATGGCTTTAACAAAAACAGATGTGTAATAAAGTCAAACAAAGTTGACTATCTGATTTAAATGAGAGGCAACTTAAACATATGCAGGAGTAAGACAAAATTTGGAAACAAACAGATAGGCAGAAGTTGGTATGCTTTTTCAGCTTGGTTTGCTGATGTCATTCAGTACAGTTCCCAGTCACCAGCAGGACAGCACCGACTTTTTGTATTATATTTAGCAGTACCACCTCTCCATTTCGGATAGCTACTCAGGTCTGTGGTCTCCCTCTAGCCCCAAACTTGCCTTCTATTACCCTTCTTGTCTATTATCAAGTGATCCGTACAACAGTACTAACAACAGTTCCTGGAATCAAGACTGTGGCAATGAAAAGCAGAATGGGGCATGTAAGGCTACAGCAATATAAGTGCAAGAGGGAAACATAACAGCAACAGTAAAATCAAAATATGTTGTGATGAGTCCAATCTTCTCCCAGTCTAGGTAGGTAGAGGGTCATCATCTCCTTTATTACATTTGCACTTGCAGCACAGAACAAATGGTGTAGCAAGTAGAAGGAAAGGGGAGGCCACCAAAAGTAGGAGACCAAATCCTGCAAAAATGCCTACTACCTGTAAGAGAAAGGGATAGCACTGCGTCAGGGATAGCATTGCCTGGATTCTGTGTCTGCTGACACCATGGCATCATCTGTGTCCATCAAAAAGACCTCAGCAAATGCCACTGATCTTATCAGAGCCAGGACTCCCCCACATGTACACTACAGTCAGTTCCTGTGATCAGTAAACGTGAGTGAAAGCAGAGCATAAATTTTCATGTTTTATGGCTCCAGTCAAACTGCGCCACACAACTTTTATCATACAAAGTGATGCTGATGGCTATTTGCCTTTTTGAGTTTTCCTGTATCTCAGACAAATAATGAAGCAAATCACTACTTTTTTTCTTGATCGAACCAAAATACTAAATACTGGAATCAAGGCTGTAAGAAAGTTAAGACTTCCACTTTCAGGTGCTCCCTTTTTTTCTAGAGAAGGCTTCAAGAAGACTTAGTCAAGGTGTTGGTAGTGTTCAGAGAATCTGGGAATACTCCCACAAATGTTCCACCAGCCTGCCCACTACCTTGGGAATTTCAAGATTCACAGATTACAAACACTATGGGCTACAGGAGGACTCTGCATATACGGTGGCTTTTTGCAGTCAGACCTGAGCTCAGCCGGCTGCTTCAGGGAACAAGATCTAACTCTAAGTGCATCTTTTTCATTGACATTTATTGATCACCTCCTTCCCAGCACGAGCAGAGGAACACAGACTTACCCACCCGGTCAATGTGACAAAGTAGTAATTTCTACAGAGCATGAATTTGGAAAATTATTTAAAAAACATTCAAGTTGAGCTTCATTGCCTGAGAAAGTTTCCCATTTGCCATACGCAACTCTAAGAGTGATGCTGCAACAATATGCCCACAAATTATTTGAGAAAATAATTTAGATTCATTCACATGAGAGTGTGAATAATTTTGAATAATGAGGGCAAGAGTGGAATGCTAACGCAATAGAAAAATGTCACAGCAGAAGGTGAAATGAAATGAAAAGTGCAGCACTCACTAAGGGTTCTTCTAGTCAGAGCTAGACACGCCACTCCAATTAGCTGGCAAATATTAAATTAGCCATGGTAAAGACGGGACGATGCAGTAGCCCTTTTGCTGGCCACAGATAATCTGGTGTTGATGATCTCGCCCGTGCCCTGGGGCTGTGCTGTGGCGGAGTGCGGGCGGTGGGAGCGCCGCGCAGCCGCGGGAGGTGGCGCTGTGGGACAGCGCTGCGGGCGCGCACCCGCGCACGCACCCTGCCCAGCGTCCCGGCTCTGCCGCCCGGCCTGAGCAGCTGCCTCGCTCCAACGATTTCATTCCTTCCCTGCGGAAATTTCTTTTTTGGTGGGCACGTTTCATAACTCATTCTCTTTTTTTTTGGTGGTGCTGAAAATCTGATGCAACTTCTACTAATCTTTGCATTTATTTCCCAGAAACCAAAGTTAAATTCTCATCTTTAAAAAACATGAGCTGCAGCTATTGCCATGCTGCTCTTTGCAGCCCAGGCTGAATGCACTGGTCAGACAAAGCCAGGGTAGAAGTTGGCAATTTAGTGGACCAGACTGACTACTGGTAATTAATGTAAAACATATATTTACACCTTCCTTTCAGCGTCAATGTTCCATCAAAGAAATCATGAAGTTTCTTTTTTTTTTTTTGCTGGTTTTGTTTTTTTGGTGTGGTTTTGTGTCTGAGTGTGGGGGGGTTTGTTTATTTTTAAGTCAAACTGCCTGCTGAGTATTACTTATTTACTTTTTACTTGGTTCTTTTTCTTCCAAAGAAATTGCTGCCCCACTAGGCATCAAGCCATTTTCTCTGGCCAAAACAAATATTTTTTTAAACCCACAAACAGCAAACCAAAGACTCACCTCAATTTTCTTTGGATAAATCTAAGAATAAACTTAACAACTTACTCAAAGTTAACATAAGGAAACAATTGCAGTGTTGATTTGGCTTCAGTGGGTTTAGCAGAATTATTTCCTGACTAGTAGTGAATTATCACCTTCTTTCTCAACAATGACCAGATCATCAAACATTCCGTATATCAAACATATTTACACAAACTGCAGTGCCTTAGAGCATATTCCAAATATCAGAATAATCACCTCATACTACAGGTTTATCAAGTCAGCTTAATGTACCCACACACTTCCTGAGATACCATTGTCTAATCCAAGCAAAACCCAGTCCACAGCTCAGACACCCAGTCGTGTGGGTGGAAGGAGAGGGGTGAGATTCTTCTCCTTTTATTTCAGTTTAGCTGTTTATCCAGAATTGATGATTATTCTATGGACTTGGGGTTTTTGCTTATACAGAAAGAAATCTGTACTTCAAGAAAAGTACCTCATCTGAAGCTAAGGTAGCTTTTTCCAGGCACACAGTTAATTTAGGAAGAGCTGACTCAGATACGCAGATGTCCCCGTATTTCTGAAGTGACTGTAAAGGCGGTAGATTGGGCCAAGTCACACATGAACATTTATACTGCATGCATCGAAATGCTGCACAGAGCTCTTTTATTACCAGCATTCCTGCTGAGTCTAGCAACACTGAATCTAGAGTATGAGAGGTATTCCCATACTCTCTGCAATTGTCAGTTTGAATCTGTGTTTGAAACTACTGACAAACCTTCAGGGTTACTTTCTATCCAACCTACAGGAATGAGTCAGTTAAGAGTCCATAGCAAGACAATAACTGTATTCAGGTTAATTCCTTTCCAGTTCTGGATCTAGAGCTAAAAATGCCTTGCAGGAAGAGCTTCCTTGTAAGTAGTATTGATGGTGGCAACCGAGTTCGTCCTCCAAATTCAGTGAGAACATACCTGGACTGGCACTGAACTGGCTCTGCAAACCTACCTTTTCTGGTTCTCAGTGGCATTTTGCCAAGGATGGTCTTCTCCAGGAGAGCTAATTGTCCCACTCCAAGCTACTGCCCTCTTTTTATCTGCTATGAAAATCAGTTGCCATTTGGCACAGAATTTTACCCTAAGGTGTTAAAATGAGGCACTATGACAGTAGTAGGCCTGTAGAGAGCTTTTAAAGATCTGAGCTTTACCTGTGTCCTGTGCCAGATAACAGATGCCCTGGAGTGCCCCAGCTTGTTTCGACAAGGTCCTTTGTCATAATGTATAAGGAGAAAATCATCCTACAAAATATTAAATGAGAAGGTAGGCAATAAACAGAAGTTCTTCAAGTTACAAAATACTATATCCTGACAACTTAAACCCAGGAATCACACAGGAAGATAAAAGCAAGCAGATATGGCCAAGTCCAACCTTTCCAAAGTGCTTTGTTTACTGTTAGGTGTCTTCACAAACAGGTTTGTTTGGCGTGTGTTGTAGATATATAACAAATTCTTCTCCCAAAGGGTCTCAAGCTGCATATTTAAATGCTAGCATGAAGTTTAGCAAGAGAATTCAAAAAGATAAGCTGACCATTACATGCATTTTACACACATACAGAAAGAGCAAAGGAAAATCAGTACTTGTGCTGCAGACTTCCCAAAGCTGGTTCCTTTACCTAGCTGAAGAACAGAAAGACAATACACATTTTTGAGATATTATGTCCCTATCAGTCCTGTCAGCCTCTCACAAACCAGTCAAGATAGCAGGCCTAGTTATAAGTGAACAGTGCTTTTTTTATCTATGAGACCATGTGAGAAGCCTGTGACTTCAGGATTGTTAGTAAAGTATTCAAATGGGACAACCACAGGATTTAAATAGTCGGAGTAGCTTTCAGGAACCTAATTTCCTTTGCTATTGTTAACAATGTTATAAAGTAAAACTGATGACATGGAAACAGATGTTGTGTATTGTATATACTCTGATCTGCAGGCATGATAACAGGCTGATTTTAAAAAATATAAACGTATGACAGCAGAAGCTCATAGACCAATAAATTCCTGGTGTTGGGAGAACATTGTATTCTTTCACCTATGTCAGATCTATTTCTTGTCCCACAGAATACAATGAATGGTAAACAAATCTGATTGCTAGTGACATACCACATTTAGTTTTTTAAACTTCCTCAGACTAGAAGCATTGCTAGTCTCATACTGTAATGCCTTCAAGAAAGGCAACATTGAAAAGTCAGTACTGGGGGAAAAAAAAGCAATGCCCCTACCCACGTTAGGTGCCATGTAAAGATCGTCAACAGATTATTGTCATAAAATTTTACTATTTAATAATTATTTACTGACTCAGAACAAATGCTAAGTTCACACAGGTCAGACAAGTGAAACAGAGGATACAAATCCTATCAAACTGCCAGAATCAGCTCTGGTGTGTTATGGCCAGAAGCTAGTGAGCTATTTATTTAATTGATTAAAGAGACAGCTTCTGAGAGCCAGAGTGCATTGCATGTACTCACATCAAGAGATTCCAGACAGTACCAGCAAAAGGCATGTTTGCAATTCTTACACATCATTTGGGCACAGCCTTCATCTCGTTCAATGTAAACTTTACACTTTGGACAGCGTTTGATTGGAGCATCATCATCTTCCATTTTAAAAACTGAACTGTGGGAGAGATTGAGAAACTAGTAAAATGTGTGGCCATGTCAGTTTAGAGACGAATGTCTAAGAACTGTGCTACAAAGGCAAGCCTGCTTTTCTATTTAAAAGAAGAGAAATTGACTAGAGATTCAGGTATTCAAGTGAGTTTTATTATTCAGATATTACGGCTATACACTACTTTTGAAACATATCTCTAGAAAAAGACGTTTAATGACTACAGTGTCTACATAAAAGTTAGGATATCTTCTTTACCATGTAAAAACCAGCTGGTTTTGTTATCTAGTGATACTAATAGACATTAAACTATTTTCTCCTGTAACGTATTAGATGAGCAGCACCTAGCTCACACGTAAATGTTTTGTACATCTAGATTATTTTCCTTTTCTCCTCTTTCCTTCTCAGATGAAGAAACAATACCTTGATTGGACAAAATCCCCAGGCCACATTCCTCTGGACTGGGGCACCCAGGATAGATTACTTGTCTGTGCCTTCCTTGAGAATTTTCCCTAGGAGTTTCCCTCCAAATCAAGAACCCTAAGGTTTTGGTGCCTATCATTCTTTCAGTTAAACTTTGTTAACAGAGTCCTAACAAGTCACTATTCATAAGTTAGGATCAGCACTGACTCTTCCTGCACAAGTGTGCAGAACCATGAGTGTTGCCTCATATAATGGGCACAACACAGAGGAAATGTTGAAACAGTGGAAAAACTTTTATTTCCCTTTAGCAGCTTTCTCCTGTATGCAGGTTTTATGCTAACAACTAAAATGTACCTTAAATGACAATTCCTGCAGCTACTGCCAGTGTGAAATACAAGAATGACTGACGGAGAATCAACAATTTGCTGGAAAACAGGACTGATGATTGATTGATTGATTTGCCCAACAGCAGGATAAAAGGACACATACTAATTACTAAACACTAGGGATGACTGTACTAGAGAAAAATGCTTTGTGTACTTAAAATGTATATGAAACTCCAAATGCTGCTAACAGGCACATTATGCTCCAGAATAATGAAAAAACAATTTTTACTTTTACTCAGTGGAGTAAAAAAATGAAGTGTGAAATGAAAACTAAAACAACCAAAACACTAAGCAAAAATAGATTAAGTTTGTTATCTTGTCATGAAATTTAGCAACCTTCAGTTCTTGTCAAGCACACACAAAAGCCATGTGCAAAAGTTAGTGTATTTGATCAGGATCTCATCATGACAACATCCTAGCTAGTCATCTGTTACAGCAAAGCTTGAAAGAAGGCAAGTTATGAGTAACTAAGTCCAAGGCTGGGGAGGGCTTTAATGATGCCTCAGAGTGCAATACAATCTTTGAAAAAGCCCAAACATGAAGTGGAACACATGCACAATGGCCTTTCTTATTCAGTGCCTGCAGTTTGCCACCAGAGACCACTTGAAACAGAACTTAAGATCATAGGCCAAATGTGCAGCAGAGGGGATGACTGACAGGGTATCCTAAAAATCACCGTCTGGCACGATGTTACCAACTCTCACATTGTCCAGGAGAGCAGCAGTAACAAGACCATCTCTCAAGGGAAGCTGATGAGCTGCCTGGATGTCATATTTTTCCCACTGGGACAAAAAGCCAAAGGCTCAAGCAGCTCCTTTGTGCTTTACTGGGAATGGTGGCAAAGAGTGAGGCCACCAAGAGCTATTCAGTTTTAGAAAAAAGCACTAAAAGAACAGGAATGACTAAGTGAAGGAAATAGCTTTAGAACAAAACATCAGGAAAATGCCTCTTTACTATTCAAAATCCAGTTTGTTCAATGACTGAGTGTTTAGCTTCTAAATACTTGATCTTTTGCAATATCTTACCTTGTTTCTCCTGGAAGAAAAGAGATTGGCATGTTCTCTTGACAGCCTTGACCTGGATGCCAATTAGATTTGCAAGCAGAGCAGAACTCAATGTCGCACACTTTGCACTGCACCAGTTGAGGGTCCTGTGGGCTCGATTCCTGGAGCTGGCAAACTGCCTGGCAAGTAGAGGATGGACACCAAGTCCGGCAGGGATCCAAAAGCACTTCTGCAAAGGGACATAAAAGAACCAAATTCAAAGGCGGATACAAGATCAGTCTTCCATAACAATGCATTCCAGCTGAGGTTGACTGGCAGGGCATTTGAAGACACAAATTTTCAAAAGGAGCTTTTAAATTTATGCAACCTACTTTGACATAAATTTGGCCTGCTTTGCAAACAGGCACCAAATCAACGTGAGTTTCATGAGTCTCAATTAATTGCCCACTTTCATTCACTGAACTAAACTTGTTCTGAGAATGAGATGTATTATTTTTCAGTTGTACTTGAAGTTAAATACAGCGTATACTATACAGTAAAACCCACCAGAAAGTGTTTTTACAATGCCTTGCCCAGTAGGAACCTATTTCAAGCTGACTTCTACCCTAATGTAACCATGTGATTAATAGTAGCATAAGATACAGTTTCTTCAAGGCTTCTTAGAGGTAGGTCATTTCATGTTTCAAAGCCTACTGAAGGCAATAAAAACCTACTGATGATTGCAATGGTTTCTAGGCTGGGTCCTGCCCTCAGCAAAACCTTACTGTAAGTTCTCTACGGCCACACCGTTCCACATCTCCACAGGCACACAGTCAGCTTATGTTCTTAACATGTTTGCACCATTACACACAGAGCCACTCATTAATTGTCTACCAAACGCCATCCCAGGAGATACTGCTGGCTCTGTGAAAGAGGTCATTGTTCCTCTCCAGCCCCTACAGTACCAGTGGTCAACTTAAACAGCAAAGCTCAAAATAGAAGTCACTCCCTCCCTTAGTTATTTAGGAATATAATACATAGCAATTTTCTTTCCTTAGTTTATTCCCAGAGTGCTGCAGTTCTGGGAATCATGCAGGCAAGAACAGAAGCAATTACTTCTTAGGTTTTAGGGTTTTTCTTTCTGATGACCAAGCAATTAACACACAATGCTACTGCAAGAACATGTACAGAGATTCTGATTTGTAGGATCGCTCTGGAACAAACCCATTCTCACAGCCTTCAGTGGGTAGTGTTACGTGTTACCTCTTTCAAACTGTAGCTTCTTATACCTTTGCATGATTTCTGATGCAACCATGCACTCAATCTGTTGAAAGAAGGAAAAGAAGAAAAAAATCCAGTTAGGAACAGTAATAATCTAAGTAATTTTAAACAAACAGAGACAGAGTATTTGACCTTTGAAGAATTAATAAAAACATATGTTGTCAACAATGGAAGCTGTAACATAAAAAGCAAGACACACTTAAACATCCTGTAAGGAAAAGAAAACACCCTGTTTGCAGGAAAAGTGTACCTCATTTTCTTGCAGATGACCTCGCTTTGGGCAGGCAGCATCAGGGCAGCTGATTGCTGTTTCTAGACCTTCTTTGATCAGTAGTTCCACATACTGTTTTAGGCACTGTAAGAGAGCCGAACGCTGAGTTAACTATTCTGCCAAGGAAAAATCACTCAGTATTTTAACAGCTTTCATCTAAAAATCTGAAGAACTCAAACTTCGAAAAAGCAAGTACTACTGCATCTCTTTTACAGCCATCAGACATACTCATAGCTTTTGCCACAGTTATACCTTTAAGTAGAAAACAGCAAGATCATTTCTCCATCAAATCATAGAATCATTTAGGTTGAAAAAGACCTCTACTATCACTTAAACCAAAATTAACAAAAAAACTCTTCATCAATTTAAAATATGCAGCCAATTAAAAAATAACAATGGGGGAAAGCACAAATCAAACAGGAAGCAGAGCGGGCAAAAATAATGAAACACCTCTATGATGCAATTAGATTAACTACACTCTAAAAAACATTGCATAACTGGAAGCCACAACATAGCTTAGTATGCAGTAATCCCCCATAGACAGACATCTGTCAAGCATACTAGAGCACAAAAGGAGTTGTGTATCTTGCCATCTATTCCTGGAAAATAACTATCTGAACTTCATGGTTAAAGAAGTAACTTTTCCATACAAAGGAAAAATGTGAGAATTAGGACTCCCTGAAGAACCACAGTTTCCATGGGGACCAAATAATAAATATTGGTAATACTGATACTGTTCTCCCGTAGCAACCAAAGCATTTTACTCAACTTGTAACTGAAAATGTAGCCTCTAACACAGCAGTGCACAGTGCAGCTGTCACCACAGCAGAGAAGAAAAGTGGGTATTTTTGACCAAGGGCAAATTAAGATCAAACCTTGCTATTCTTAAAGAGCAACAACCCCCCTCCCACCTCCATCCTTTCTACATCAAGCTGAGAGCTGAGGCATAGGTGTCTGTGAGGAAGGCAAGGGAGTGATGAAGAGACCCAGCTCTCTGCTGATACCATGCTACTTCTACCCACCCAACACTACGCAGAAAGAGCAAACAAGGGTCTGCTTTCCAGTGGATGGGGCACCCTCTGATGTTCTCATCCTGCTTGTGAGCTCAGCTGGCTTAAGCAAACTGCAGACAATTACAAGAACAAGGTCCCTAGCTCTGTTAGCAGATGTGTGAATAAAGAGTGAGGCTAGACCAACAGCAGAGAGAAATGAAGATACGAAACCAGCTCAGCATACAGCTGTGTGGGAGGCGAGAAGGATTACACACTCTGCAGCAAACTGGCAAAACAAGGATTTCAGTTACCATTTCCAGACATTTGAAAAAGGTATGCAGCTGCTGACTCACCACCAGCCTGGAAGGCAAAGGGCTGCATTGACCTTGCCAAGGCTGGTGTGCCTAACTTCAGGTCAGAGCACAAAACTGCTTCTCCCAAACTGCTTCTTCCTTCAGCCCGTGCAATCAAATAGCCCATCAACAAGCACCTTCCAGCCTAACCCTCAGGCATGTAGCTTGTAGCTGTTAAAGTTCAGACTTCAAACCTCTTCTCTTTCTCTTCTGCCTCTTAAAATGTCTATTCAGCTCCTTTCAGACATGTCTATTAACAAATTATTCTAGATTTTACCTCTTGCAGCTTGACTGCAGCAAAGACTTTACTTCCTGCCCACACAATCTCTTGCTCTGGTTCACAGTATTTCTGGTGGCAACTCGCCACCACCTTGACAGCACAACAAATCATTTCTGTTAGACCCCCTTTTCCTTTGTCTCCCATGCATTAGAGAAAGCAGGTCAATTTTTTGGAAAAGAAAAAGAGAGATCAGATTAGACATATTTATAAAACTTTTTATTGTGCAAAGAAAACCATGTGTGACAGACTACACATAGTCCTTGTCTTCCTCAGCAGGGATTTAATGAGGACAACTGTTCACTTAGTAGATGTTTGACTTGCAGATGGTTTCCAAGCCATCACTTGGAGCTCTGCAGGGCAGGTGGTGGAACACTTCAAGAGAGCCAGTACCAGAAACCACCCGGCTGAGCCCTGCAAGACCCAAGCCCTAGGTTGTGTGCCTTGGCAAGCTGTGATTTCAGCTGTAGTGAGGTATTAGTGCTCCTATAATGACACTGCTGGCTCTTCCCTTTCCTCTCCATTTGCAGATGCCAAGTGTGGATTAAAATGAAAATGCATACATTTTTAATGCCAGCACTTAGCACTTACAGAAAGTACTTTTCAAGCTGAATGAGCTTTGCTATCATTAATTATTAATGTGGCTAATTCTCCTCCTCAACCTGTTTAGGATCATTGCCAAAGCCTATTTGATTTGCTTCCCTTTCCTCCCATTTTCCAAGAAACGACACAGTTCATCCCTGTAATGAGCAGTGTCCACGGCCTTTCCCTTCCCTTGATGGGGCATTGGCCCCTGCCTTCTCAAAATCAGCACAGCAAGTGCACTTCTCATGCTTCACCTTCTGACAAATGCCTCAAGGCTACAAAATATTGCTGGAAAATAGGCAGAGGATAAAACACGAAATCAGCCCAAGACTCCCTTGAGACTTCTTGGGTGGAGAAAGAGTAACTCAAAGCGGTTGCAGGAGAATTTGATGCACAGGGTACCTATGGCTTCTCTTGAAAGCCGACACAAAATGTGCAACTTGTACCAGACTGGCTACAGTACCAGAAATGCAGCAGCATGCAAGCAAAACAACAAAGCAAGATTAGGTATTCAATCATATACTACAAAAAATTAATTGTAAAACAATTACAAAAAGATGACACATTTTTGCTAATTTTCTATGCAACTTGACCCAATGCTGGAAGAAAGTCTCTTCATAGTCCTTCCATTAAGGCAATAAAGTACTGTATAGCATGAACAAAAAAATGTGGGAGTGTAAGTTACCCCAAACAACATTCAAAGTGAACTGTATTACATAACTTTTCTCAGAGAAAACAGGAGCCGAAATTAGATACCTAAGGGCTGAGACTGAAGTAAGGTCACAAGAGTACACTGACCCATATAAAACAAATATGCTGAGGAACATCTTTATTATTCCTCTAATGGATGTGTGTTAGAAGAGGCTAGTTAGTACCCCTGAGCACTACTCCTGTATTGTTCCCTGTGCATAGACTCCTTGTGCATCTCTGCTCTGTCCTCTTTCCATCACTGTTGTCCTTTCTGATGTGTGGGTAACTTTTTCTGTCACATGGTAATCCATGAATCCTACTGGCATTTGCTGTGCCCATGACAAAGGGCAGGAGCACATCCACTTTGAGGAGTTTTAGCCCAGATCCATTCCCTCACAAAGATCAACTGAGAGCCCAGTTCAGCAGCAGTTTTACTATAAGCCTATATAAATTGGGAACACTTTTTCCTGTTGCCTCGCTACTATTTGACTAATAAAGGCATGACTTCCTTTCTGAAGCTGCCAAGCCCAGTGTAGTATTTAAAGCTCAGCAAGATGTGTTGTACTTCTAACTTTTATACATCAAGGATTGTGCCACACAGAAAGGTATGTATCGTGACAACTGATGTGCCATGGCTTTAGAGCTGCCTATCTTTTTGTCTAATACTATAAAGATCAACATACCTATATAGGACTCAAAATGCTTATTTTTTGCCTAATTTCAAAACCATAACACAATCTTGCTCTGCTGCATTTAGCTCTAACAAACCTGCACAGGCCACAGCAAAATTTACATATAAAGAATTTAAATTTTTGGCTTTTCCTCTTCTTTTAGAAGAATTCCAGGAACAATTATGTTTACTTCTGATGTTGGTGCTTTGATTTATTTCTCCTGACATCAAACCCCAAATAAACCCCATCATAATTCCAAAAAAGGAATCTTGACTTTCATTGTTTACATGGGGGGGGGGGGGGGGGCAACATA
>VYXC01008135.1:30719-95721 GCA_013397175.1 Platysteira castanea
TTATCTACCATCTGCTTTGACAGCAAAAATGTGTTCACTTGGTGCCTGAAGTCATTTTACTATGCAAAATGCACATAATTAAAAACATTTGGTGATGGTTTGGGAAAGTCATAACTAATTTACTTTTAAGAACATATTGCTACTATTGCAGCAAACAAGGAATGGTTTTTCAAGATGTCACCTTTTATTTGAGAGTTAGGCAGACAAAAATATTATCCTGCATTATTTTCTTAACAGCTGATAGGTGGAATTTGTCAAAATGTAGACTTCTGACTACACTAATGCTGCAGATGCAAGTGCCAAATCACATGACAAGAGCCAAGTATATCATCACCGTATCACTTGATTTATTTCTTAAAACTTCAAATGTATTTTAGTGCTGGCACTAGGCCATAGTCATCACCAAATGAAGTGTGCACTACATGCAGAATCATCATGTGCTGGTATTGGAAAACGATTTTTAAAAAAACCAAACACATGCACCAATAAAATTGAAAGGGAAAAAAATAAAAATAAGAAATCTAGCATTTACCAAGTTCTAAAAAGAAAGAGAATTAGTTTTTTTACAATACATTTAGTAACAATAAATATTAAAAGTAGGCAAAGGCAGTTGCTATTGTGCACAAATTTTAACCTTAGAAATAACCCTACACTTTGGGCAGACAATCACTAAGTGCTTATACTGCACTTCAGAAACACATGGAAGGACATGCTCTTTCAATGAGGGAGATTTTTTAAAGCTCAAGCTGAAAATGTTTTCAAATAGGATGATTATTAACATGTAGACTAAATTGCCAGTCTCAAATTCTAAATCATCTGAAAACCAGGATTAGATGAACATCTAAAAATATACATCCATAAATACACACACATATAATTACATAAACTTGCATTCAACCACATGAAGACTCAGGAAACACTGGTTAGTATTTTGTGATCCATTTTACAAGTGACATAACGGTAGGTGCATGCAAAGATCCCTTTGGCCTTTACATTCTAGACAGAATATGAAGAATGTGAAAGGATATTGAGTGAGAAGCACTTATTTCATAGTGTCTTGTAGCTAAAAATCTACAGTTTGGTCTATGGGTTGCTTTTATGCTAATAGGATACTAAACCAAAACTCAAAATTCGTGTGATGGGCCTACGGAGATGACCAAAACTACTACTGCATCAACTACTTTTGATAGTATTTTGTAGTATTTTTATGCCATGCATCCAAGGAATTTTTCTTTACATTGCTTTAAAATGAGTACTAAGAAGGTGACATCTTTTCCTTTCATAAGACAGTGCAATACCAAGGTTATTCTACTGCTCTGTGCTAACTCCCCTAAGCCAGTTCTGCAGTCAGTCTGGTGAATAGGTATTTATACTGGTAGACACACTGCCTGTAAATCTTTCAGGTAATGTGATATAATGTGCTATTTTAGGTTCAGATTTTAACAGTACAGTGATGCAGTGGGCTAAACTCACTGGGGCAGGGGGAGACTGTGTGTGAGAGTGAGTGAATTTCTTCCACTACAAAAAAATCTGAGTGTCTATGTCTCAGGTGAAGACTAATACTTTTGGAATAATAGCTTCCCTCCCTTTTGTCCAAGTAGCAAATTCACTCTGTTAGAGAGCTTTTACCTGAATAAAATGTCATTTTCTAGAAATACTTTCCATTTCGAAAAACCTAAACAATTCCAAGAAGCAAAATTCCCCTAAAATAAGCAGCCTACATCTCAGGTGTTCTTTAAAGAAGAGGGAAGAATGACACAATAAGGCTAGAGCCTTCCCTATTCCTGACAAATGGATTCTTGTAGCCATATATAACTATCATATGCTACCTTTTAAAATATTTTGGTGCGTACTTCTAAAAGCAACAGGAATGCTCATCTGGTAATAGGACAAATCCCAGAATCACAGCATGGCTTAGGTTGGGACAGACCATAAAGATCATCTAGTTCCAACTCTTTTGCCATGGGCAGGGACACTTTCTACTAGCCCAGGTTGATCAGAGTGCTATCCAAACTGGCCTTGACACTTCCAGGAATGGGGCATTCACAACTTCTCTGGGTAACCTGTAGAGTTCCTCACCACCATCATCGTAAAGAATTCCATCCTAGTATCTAAACCCACTCTTTTTCAGTTTGAAGCCATTCCCACTCGTCCAGTCACTACATACCTTTTTAAACAGTCCCTCCCATTTTCTTGTATGGCCTCATGGTTGGACTCCCTTAAGCAAAGCCTATTATAAAGTTACCTGTCCCTGCTCTCCCTTTAATACTGACCCACAAGCTCTTGGTCAGCTCCTTATCCATCCCCAAGTGCAGCTCCACACCCTCCAGCTGGTTCCTGACATAAAGGGTGACACCTCCATTTCTTGTGTCTGTCCTTCCTAAAGAGCCAGTATCCTTCCATTCCAACACTCCAGTCACACGAGCCATATTATTTTAAACTTAGTTTTTCATAGAAAAATAAAACCACTTTCTGAGAAACTTCCATTGTATACGTAGAGCACACAAGTAAACACGTGCAGGAAAAGAAAAAGAATGGAAGGTTCCTCAGAGAGCTTTTAAGCTTGTTTCAAATTTACTACATGGCCTTTTCGTGTTAAGTAGTTACAATCCTGCCTCAAATCTACTGTTATTTAGTAACAGGCTCAACTTGGAACCACTCTTGCACTGCTGCTCCAGTGTGCCCCATTCTCTACACTAGATCTATAATCTAGCTTTTTAATATCACCCTAATCCTACTTAGTTAACAAGTGACTTACTGGAAAATATCTATGCACACTTAATCACAGAGATCTGTCTGAAGCATATGCATGATTGTGGGAGTGATTTTTTTTTTCTGTACTAGATAAACTGTTAGCTATACTGACCAAACCCACAAGCACAAGCTATATTCAACTTCACAAACCACCTCGATCTGAGACAGGTGTACATTACAGGTGTTTAATGTTTGTGGTAATACCTTAAACTTAAATAATTTCCACTTCTATAGACATCTTTTCACAAACAATTATCAACTTGCCAAGAAATCTTCACTATTACAACTCAAATTTTTATTAACCCTAATTTATCATCTTAAGAACAAATCACAGGAAGAAAAAATCCACTTATCTTGATATGCAGTACTTCAAATCTGAAAGCAGTAACAGAGAACTCTTACATGTTTACCCTTTATATCCCTTTTTTTGTTACAGAGACAGAAGTTCTGCCACACAAGCATATCAACTCTCGAGTCCAAGATAAGCACGTGCGAGGCACTCCAAAGCTCCACAACAGGGAAAGAGCTAGAGCCTTATGCTGTGAACAAGAACACTGAGAGAAACTTTGGCCAGGACCAGAGATGTATCAGCTGTGATGTTATCTATGTTTTCCCCAAAGTGGCAAGCTATTTGGAAGACCTCTATTTGACAGGTTTCATGCCTCTACCTTCCCAATACTTGGCCTCTTTTTAAAGGTATTTTTTGGTATGAAATTGCCAAGGGTAAATGCCTCTTTCTCCCACCATGCTGTCAATGTTTAAAGACTCCATCAGCTGTTCTGTACCCCTGTTATAGACTATATTGTCAGCCTAAATGCAATCACATCATCGTGCCTGTGGATGATGGCCAAACAGGATGACGGCTGGGAAAGAAACACAACCTATGTGCTTCCATGTTTGAGGACAAACCATCTGAGCATTCTTTCCTGAGCTGTAAAAATTATTCTTGTCCAGGAGTCCTTGCCCTCCCAGCCCCTGGAGGAATCTTTGTATGGGGACTGACCCCATCCTGGCAGAAGCGGGCACTCACCCATTGCAAATGCTCCTGTGGTTAGTGCAGTGATGGCTGTTGATTCATCCTGTGGACAGCACAGCAGACATGGCTGCTTTGGTTCTACCTCTGTCATAACGTCTTCTTAATCAGTGCCAACAACAATTCACAAACAAGATGTTCATATTAGGATGAGGAGCATCACCCCTCTGATTGAGTCCAGCCTCCAAACCCTCCACATAAGACTGCCAGTTTGAGTACAGAGAACAGTAACATCAGGCCCATCAGTCAACAAATCATGGAATTAAGGCAAGAAGAAAGGTATGTATTATCAAGAATGCAGAAATAGGAGGCCTGATGACTACTTCAGCTCAAGAAATACCAGGACATGGCAAATAGCCTTTAAAACACAGCAGTCAATGGCTGCAGAAACTGCAAGCAGGACCATGCAACCAGAACTAAATGCACTGGAAAAACAAGTGCCTTGTTCCAGCTGAGTATCTTGAAAGAGAAAGAGAAGGCAACACAGCCTTACAGCTGCCTAGCCTTTGAAATGGTGGGCTTGTTTGTTTTTTTTTTTTACATACACACTTATTTAAGGCTGTGTACTGTAAAATTTATATAAGTTGAACAATTTCTCTTCAGAGAAATCAATCATATCAGTAGACAGCAGAAAATGCCCAAATGACACAAGGATAGTACCTTGTGAAGTAGGCATATCTTCATCTTTGAGTAGGTATTCCAAGTGGATGTACATGTAAACTGTTTTCATTATGGATTTTTATCCCTCCATTACGTTGCATAAAATTTTTGTTCTCACCTATTCAGGGCTGCAGTTGGTAAAAACCCATAGAGTAAACGTCGCAAAAATAAATTTATTTTCAAATGTAAACACGTGTGGGATGAAACTCAAATATTCAGAAGGCAAAAGCACCACAAAAAAAAAAAAATCAGTCTTTCTTAGTATGTTTGAGAAAAGTTTATTCTGTTTCAGAACAGAAATAGCAATTCTGAGTGGGAGGAAAAAACACCTGCAGCAAACAAAGGGCCTTTCCTTTTCACATGCAAAACCCTGTGCAAACAAAAATGAACTAGTTTTCCCAACACCCTGATGAAGACAGATAACATTGATCTCATTTAGTGACATCACACAGGAGAGGAAAGCTGAAGGCTCTGGATCAAGTTTGGTTTTCATGCAGGGTTCTGTGGTTCCTGCTTATTAAAGCAGGGAGTTCTATCATCCCAGCACCCATACAAGAAGTGAGAACCCAGCCAGCCATGTAAACTGCTATGCAAACACACAGTGACTTCTAACCATGAAGCCTCTACTGACACATCGCATGTCAAGATCAGTATCAGTTCGGTGCTAAGGCTGGGGTATGTGAGCTCAGGCAGCGAACTCTGAGCTTTGCTGGTGGAAAACAGGGAAACATTACAGCTGCTAAGAAGGACCTTGACCTCTATAAAATCTCACAAGCCATTAGGTTTCCCCCCCTCCTGTCTCCAAGCCAATAGGATCTCCTCTGACAGAGGTGAGGAACAGCCTGGTGTCAGCACGGTGCTGCCCTGGTGCTGCCCTGCTAACGTAGGCTTCTCTTGGCAAGCAGGGACAAACTACACAGTATCAGGAAGGCAGCCAAGCTTACCTGTTTCCATCCACACTGCTCTTGGTGTCTGCCTTACCCTGGGGGAAGGAGATGCTGATGAGGTACTCTGCCTCATCTGGAGTGAGGGATAACACTGAGTAAATCACACTTCTTTCTGTCCTTCAACTCAGAGAAGCTCCATGTGCTTCCAGTCAAGCATAACAACAAGAAAAAAAAAAGGGGGATGCCTGATACCAGTTATAGGCAGGATAATATTTGCTTTGCTGATCTTTAGCCTACAAGGAAGCGCAAACCGGAATGATTAGAGTATAAACAGTCATGATTAGGCAAATTCAGTAATCCTGTTTAAAAAGGGCTAGTGATAGCAGGAGTCTGTCAATATCCTGCTGTCAAGCTACTTGGGAAAGAATACAGCACACTTAGAGGGACACCTAAAGGTCCAGGTAAGATTAACCAGCTGGCTCAAGGGCTTAAGGTAGAGCTTAGAGGCAAGAATCAGAGTATGAGTATCTACTAAGCAATGTTAGTTTCAAACACCTAAGTTGATCCACATGTGTATATCTGACCAAAAAGAAAGCACGAACAAGCAGCAGAAGGTAGGTCTTAACATTAGTTTTGTTATCTTCTAACTGTAGGTGACCCTCTCTTTCGCATATCTGACTACAGTTTCTCCTTCTATCAGTAACAAGGTAGCCTACAAAGGAGTAATCAAATTTTTTCATCAAAGACAAGTTTTCTGTCATGCTCCATATTTCTTCTAGACATTTGCTTGCTTGGACTGCCTACTTGACCCACTCTTTGTTTTTAATTTGAGAAAAATAAGCAGTGAATCTGCTGGTACCAGAATTACCAGTACTACGTAACATCTTGAAGGGAACTGAACAACCTAATATGAGGTCAAAAGGAGCTTAGCTTGTCTTGAGTACTTGCAACACATTGACACATCTGTGTGATTTATATATATATAAAAATTACACAGTATTTATGTACACAGAAGTACATGTAAATCCTGAACCAGAACACATTCAAGCAACTGCTTGACTTCCATGCAAGAATATCAAATGGAAAAAAGCTGTTGTAACTTCAGCACATACACAACTGGTAACACATCGAAGGAACATCCTGTGCTTTAGGACACGTGAGAATTTCATTACAGATTACAAAAGAATCAGAATTTCAGGCAAGAATTGGATAAAATTGCTCCCTGCTTTTCTCCCATGATCCCCTTAAAAAAACAAAGGCTAAGTAGTAAGTGAAAAAATTTAGTGCAGCAAATAATACCAAAAATTTAAAGGAAAAAAATGGTGTTCCCTGCTTTACTCTCCTTTTCCTTCTCTAAATGTAAAGCTTTCTGAAGAAAACATGCAAAATCAATTACTTCTTCTGAGGCAAGAAACTGCTAAGTGACTAAAAATTTAAGATTACTAGCTATGTACTGTGTGCTATTTAAGGGGGGAAAAATAATTTAATAAAAAGATATTTAGGTATTTTGGTTCAAAATTACACTAGCATACTTAATATTGGTCCTATTGTTAACATGATTCTAAAGAGAGTCACTGGTTTGCCCCTTGGTACTACTCAGGAAAACAAAAAAAGCTAACAGCAAGTATCTTGTTTTTCTCTCTATTCTTTAGACTCTTATTCCTCTGGTACCTCAAGCAATTCAACAACAGATTTGCTTGAGGTACCAGAGAAAATACATTCTTATAACATTCTTAATGGGTAAGATATACAAAACTTGAGCTCACAGAGTTGTCTGGGCATTAATGATCATAATGATAAAAACAATAATGGAGTATTGTACTAACTGGCAAAATAATACTATGGGAAATTGTAGTGCCTATGCCTTATCAGCAGAGGAGTGGCAGTCTGCTCTATTTAATCCATGCACAGCTCTGCCAGAAAGCAAATGGAAACAGTGTCCCCATTCTATCTTTCTGAATAGCAATGCTATGCTACTTTACAAGTGTCAGGAAGAGACAATCCTTCATGGGATCTTTACTACAACTCCTCTATGATTATAAAGAGCGAAGAACTGCAGACAAATATAGGATTGAGAGACCTGTATATTGATCCAAATGCTGCCAACATATCAGTAGTACTGCACTTAAAAGTCTCTCTGTAATATATATACTCATGTTGTTTCAGCTTGCTGTGATTTAGACAGAAAGGCTAGAGCTAGTGGTAGAAGCTGTAGCAAAAGCAGTGTTCACACTTGTATGGAAATCCATTTTTTTTGCTCATATTCCTGGAAAGACCATCAGTTATCTCTGTTCATTTACAAAAAGGAAGCCAGAACAAAACTACATACTGATCAAACAAGAACAGAGCAGAGATGAACTGGGTCTACTGTACACAGACTCCATGCAAAATCTTGAGTCAAAAGGCTCCTCTTTTTTCTTGTTGGTTTCAAACAACTTAAATTTGGCCATTTACAAAGCACAATTCACATGCAGCGTCCCCGGTGTTTCTGGAAATCGTGACTGGAGGAACACCAGTGGAGGATTCTGTGTACAGCTGTCACACTCTTCCTTAACAACTGTCAATAGGCCAAACAATCTTGCCAGACTCATGGGAGTATTTTCTTTAGCAATTTATCAACCTTCAGGCTGGTACAAAGGTAGATATGAAGGCCTTGGTTTTCAGATGAAGGCCTGGGCTGTAACAGGTTTATAGCTATTGCCTCTTGCATTACTGGGATTGATTCTTAATACTTCTCTCACCATCTTCAGAGAAAGCAAGGGTAGTGTTTCCTGTTAATTCACAAAAAAGCTTGAGGATAATTAATTTTTTCAGGGCACTGTAGTAACACTTGTAAGTGGCAAACAAGAGGCAGAGAAACGACACCAATTTCTTTAAACTGGACAAAGCTGAATGAACTATTCAAGACAATCAAATACAAGTAGTAAAAGTGGCTGATAATTCCACCTCAACAGTGCTCCATGTCACCAGGCAGATTACTATGTCAGCTGCTAAGAGCAGGTTATCGGTAAAAGTTACATATCTGATGTCTGTAATTGGCTGTATCTTTCAAAACAGCAGTAGGAATCAGCAACCACTACCAAGAAACAGAAGATCAACAATGGCAGTAAACATCAGAAGGAACAAAGTGAAGATAAAAAATTGTATTTGGTAACCCAGTCTTTCTGCTGCCATGGAAATGTTACTGAAAACTGACATTTAAATATTCTCTGCATTCAAGCAACAGGGAGAAACACAACACTCAGCTGTAAGTACGAGAACAGAAGAGAACAGTTTTCATGAAGCCTATTACTTTATATACTTTTGCATGCTTGAGCAAACACTTCTTTCACAGCAGATCCACCTTGTTCAATTGGCTGCCTCCTATCTTCAATAACCATCAGGAAAAAGAAAATCTACTATTAAAAATGATAGTATTTCCACAAAGAAAAAGAAAATAAACTAACTAAAATCCTTGATCTTAAATATTAAAAACACATACCCAAAAAGCTTTTCTGGAAATGACTTCCAAATTAAAAAAAAAAGTCACCCAATCCCATGTCTGAGTCTGTAACACCATATTATAAACTCCTGGGAAATTAAAGTCTGAGCATCACATGTCCCAGATGTTATATTCTTACTGATAATACTCCAATTTTTCCTCTGCTGAACCATCATTACAAGGTTTTTGGTGTAATTACACCCATTGCAAAATTTAATTTAAAATTTTAATTTAAATTCAGTATTATGGATGAAAACTTACTAGTAGTTTCCTCTATTCCTAAACTAGCAATATCCATTAACTTTGATGATGTTCTTTGTCAAATACTACACTTATGCTCCCCAGTGTTTTGTACTTAACTGACAATATTCTTGTTATTCCAGGTAAGCATTTGTACAATATGGTAATGCAAACCAGTTTTGTGACTGTCATTATGATACAGTGAAATTAGAATCTGTAATACATTAAATACTTTTCTAGTTACAAGTGTGGGCACGGCTATGCTGGGTACTGTTGAAAGGCATTTAAAAACAACGCAATCATCAGGCACTGTCAACATGAGATCACAAAGAGAAAGTCTGTTTAACTAATTTGATAACCTTCTTTGACAAGGTCACTGGCCTTGAATGAAGGATTAGGCAGTGGATGTAGTTTCTCTGGATTTTAGTATGATTTTTGATACTGACCCCTCTCAGCATCCTTCTGCACAAGCTGTCCAGCTGTGAGATGAGGTCTGAGTGAAAAACTGGGCTCCAAGGGTTGTAAGTGAATGTGACTACATTTATCTGGCAACCAGTCATCAGCGCTGTTCCTCAGAGCTCAGTTCTGGTGCCAGTTGTGTTCAATATGTTTAGCAACCGTTTGGATCCAAGAGTTGAATGCACCATTAGCAAGTTTGATGCTGATAGGAAATTGGGAACTGCTGCTGATTCTTTTAAGGGACAAGATGCCTTGCAGAGGGATCTAGATAAATTGGAGCAGGGAAATTATTAAATTTAACAAATTGAATTGTTGTACTCTGCACCTGGTATTGAGTAACACCAGGCGCAAGTATGAATTAGGAGATGAGTGGCCGTAGAGCAGCCCTGCAGACAGGAATCTGGGGGTGCTGGGTGACAGCAGGCTTCACGTGAGCCAGCAGTGCTCTGTCAGCCAGGAGGGCAAAGCCCATCCTGGGATCACCAAACCCAGCATCGCCAGCCAGTCAAAAGAGGTGATTGTCCTGTTGTGTTCAGAGTTGGTGCAGCCTCACCTTCAGCACTGGGTGCACTTCTGGGCCCCACCATTTAAGAAGGATGTGAAGGTCTTTGGATACATCTCCAGAGGATAACAAAGCTGGTGGAAAGGCTGGAAGGAGTGTCCTGTGAGGAGCAGCTGAGAACCTTAGGTTTGTCTAGTTTGGAGAGAATGGGACTGAGGGACGACCTCATTGCTCTCTAAAGCTTACTGAGGAAGGAAGGTAGAAGAGGAGGTGCTAAGCCGTTCTCCCTAGTATCCATTGACAAGACATGTGGGAATGGTTCAAAGTTGCACCAGGTAAGATTCAGACTAGACATCAGGAAGCACTTCTTTACAGAGAGGGTGACCAAACACTGGAACAGGCTTCCTAAAGAGGTGGTTGCTGCCCCAAGCCTGTCAGCGTTTAAGAGGTATTTGAACAATGCCATTAACACTATGCTTTAGGCTTTTGATGAGCCATGAAGTGGCTGGGACCAGGGAGTTGGACCACAGATCACTCAGTTGAAGTGATCCTTTTCAAATGAAAGGCTCTATTCTCTTCTAAAGTTAGAAAAAACAAAAACCTAGAAAACTCAACAGAAAAAACCCCACCTAAGCACCCAACAAAAACCCAACCAATCACAAAACTACTCCCAAATTCAAGCCACTGAGAGTTAAAAGGGAAAGTGTGTATAACCTTGGTAAAAAGGCAACTATACAGTATATTGAAGTGCTAAATATTTTCTTTTTTATTACAGGAAAACAAAGATTTACTTGCCAGTATTTGTCAAGTACGCAGCAACAGCATTTATTTCCACTGCAAGATCAATACAAGATCTGGTGAATCCCACCCAGAAGAAACACACTACTTCTGCAGTTAAAACCATGTCTTGTTTTTCATGTCTAATAAAGAACACAAACTCACCAGGGTACAGAAGATGCATTGGCATTGTGCTATTGTTGTCATCTGCTCCACGGGGTATTCACCAAGGCAGAGCTTACAGGACACTAATGGGTCAAGTACCAAGTCCCAGGTAGGCCTGTATCTTGCTGTAGTCATTGCAGAGCAGTCTGAAGAACAGCACAAAAAGCAAAGATACTCCATTATTTCCTTATATTGATACTCAGTACATTTCTGCCTTTGGAAATCACAGTGTCAGCTACTGCCTGTTGGGTTCATTTCTTCCAATGACCTAACTAACCAGCAATAGTTAACTTCACAGTGTCAGCACTTGCATTCCCTTTTATATCCTCTGCCTGATAGAACTTGTGTACAGCAAACAGAAGGAAAAAAACCCCACACATAATACGCTAAAGATATGAGAGCAAGCAGGAATACCCTTAGGTCACAGGCTTTTGTTGTACATTACAAATGCAAAAATCTTGTTTCCAATTCCTGTGATTTTCGTCACTAGTTACAAGCTTTCTCTCACCAACATTAAAATTTACTCATGACATTCCTTAACCTCAGCTACCCAGGCAAGACTCAAAAGGTCTTTCATAAGCCAGGCATTTATTATGCCCTTTTCCAGCATGATGATATTTCAACTCACAGAGCCAGATATTTTTGTTCCCCAAGAGCATGATAGATCAATCAGTTTGCTCTTAATTTCAGCAAGAACAACGACTTTTGAGTACACTACAAGTTTTAGCCTGCATTTTTACTCTAACCCTTTCAATATGCTGAGATCAGAACTTCGTTGTAGCAACAACCAACTGGGGCAAATAAGAGCACAAAGTGAGCTATATGAAGAGGCTGTAATAACCTATATATCACCTTCAAGACAGTGATATGATAGGATCATGCAGAGCATCTTTATCCTAGGCTTCAGGGCCCAGATGGAGCGTTGTCAACTGATTAGGCAGAAAGAAAACCTCGCACATAAGAAATGTATTCCTACAAAGAGGAAAGCTAATTTATGAATTTTACATGAAAAAAAACAAAACAGAAACCCACACACTCCCCCAAAACATCTCGGGTAACTTATGGAGTACATCAAATCTTAAAAACATATTTACTAGCAGTGTTTTATCACTGTGACATTGACCTTCCAAAGTGTAGAAAATTCACATCTCAAGCTGCTGAGAGGTTCACATTATCATGCCCTCCTCCTTCCCAAAATTAGGTGGTTCCTTAACATCGTCACACCAGCAGTTATGTTACTCGAATCATTATTACAGTTTTTTTCAGGTTTTGTTTTCTTTTCCTCCTTTTCCCCCTCCTTCCTCCACTAGCCCTCACAGGAACTGCTTATTTTTAAGTCATATCTGTGTACTTTGCAAGACCTCCAGAACTGCAACAAACTACTTTAATGCTTACTAGACTAGATTTAGGCAGGTGTTCAAGAAAAACACGGTTTTTCCCCCCCAGAAATTACATGCAGACTTCACAAACATTTTTTCGAAGTACAAGTCTTTGATATGCAAGTAATTGTGGGCATGACTCCACCAAGGTCTCTAATATTTCTGAAACAAAGTGAAGATTTTGTCAGCCCTCCCATTCAGTCCACCTCATTAGAAGATGCTTTTTATAAGGTATATAAGAGCCACCAAAAGACATTTTTCTAGTGCAGTCAACAGGGAGAACAGGGGAGAGAAGAAAGGTTAAGCAACCCCATCTCCAGGGCTGCTCTAGATCACTTCCTCTGAAAGCCCACACACAAACTCCACACATTTTCAAAGGAAACAGATGGAACAGCCACACAGAACAGCACACGAATAATGGCTCCACCTCACAAAATACAACTTGCGCTGTGCATTCTTTCCATAGACCTCAACATGAAAGTCTGACATGGTGATATGAATGAAACCCCATTACTTTTAAGGCTACTGGACTGCTTCTTTACTTCATCACTACTTTTTCATTTCATACAAATTACCAGCAAAGCCAATTTCCTTCCTCAAAACTTTGGTTTATCTGTCATTTACAGACAGATTCATGAGGTATTTGAGAAGTAGTGACCAAACACATCTGAAATGTCTGCTATTAGTTATTTGCTTGTCCTGGTTAGTTTATTGCATTTCAGATGCTTATGGTAGCAAGTACATAAAACTAGGAAATGAATATAACAGATTTATGTTAAGGATGCACCTGCATACATCAGGCAGACCAAAATCATAGCAAATTTTGCTGCTAAGATGTAGAATCTGACACAATTCAGACTAAAGCTCACCAAATATGTGACATGGCTCAACCCAGAAAAAAAATTAAATATACATATATTCAGTGTGGGTCAATAAGTGACAACAAAGGGAAAATATCAAGCTTACAGCCTCAAGGCTTACCCTTGTTTTCTAGGACATTCAACAGAGGCTTACTGGCATCACTGTGGTAACTCCACTCTTGCAGCACAACTATACCTCAATAACACCTCACTAGGAAATATTTTTCCTCTTTGTCTTCTGCAAAGCAAGAATGAATCTGAGTAAAATGCCTTTCAAGTTGGCTTTCAAGAGACCAGCAGAAATTAGCTGCCCCAAACAGCTGGCATGTAATCCATGCTGAATTCAGGCAGGGTGCTAACTGAGCAAAATCTGAATTCAGCCTCAAACAGTAGTAGAGCCATTCCTGCTCACCCCCTGCCTTGCCAAACACCTTCTTTTAATAAGGAAATTTTACATTCACTATGGGGCAAGGGGAAGACACAATTTCACTGGTGCCATTAAAGCAAGGACCAAGAAATACGCCTAGAAAAACTTGTAAAAAAAGCCTCCACACCCCACTGGATCATCTCTCCTGGGTACCCCTGTAAAGGAACAGAGAATTAAGCTTTTCAAAGCATGGACTAGATCTTGTTTCATGATCATCCAGCACACTGCTGCAACTAAATAATAAGCTTCTATGTTTACACCACAATGCTTAAAAAGGGTTTAAAAAAAAATAAAGCATAAAACCAAACAACAAACTCGTAAGAGAAAAGCAAAAAAACAAACACCTTCTGTCAAAACCAGATTAAAACTCCTACTGTTCCCCAACTGTGGCCTCTTATGGATTCAGATTGTATTTTTATGCTTTGTAGTGATGTGCAATGCTTCAGGGAGAATGCTAAGTAATTCCAAGAAAAACAAGGTAAGTAAAAGGATTTCTAGAGAAACGAGATACTGAAAAACATCTTGGTGTGTCACTGTGTTGAATGACAGCACCATTTACACAAACAGCCAGTAGAAAATTCTGCTTAAATAGCTATGGTTTGGCTGTTTATTAGGAGGTCCCAAGAAACATAGCTAGTGATGGTATAGAACTACAGTGTAATAGACCTTAGTACACTAAATATATAGTTCATTGGAGACTGTGTTGCTTGCCAAACTCAGTCCAAACATCAATATTGACAGGAGATACACCAAATCAGACTCAGATGCACAGATAATTAGAAGAGAAGTTGGTCATTAGTTCAGACTCCCAATTCTACTGCAATTAAGGTCAGTCTCATTTACATATTTTTGCTGTGGTCCATATCTGGTAACATTGAATTTGTAAGATATATGGTAAGACAGCACATGATTTTCTGGGACAGCATCCCAAAGCAAGCTGCAAGTCAGAAGCATAGGAAATAGCTTTAGTAAGAGTTTGTTCAGAGCCGTTTTGTCATAAATAATTAACAACGTGACTAATGACTTTTTAATTCTGCAATCATGTGCATGTCCACACTGAAAGGGAACCTCTGCACAACGAGAGAGAAGTGACTGAAGTCTTCTTACTGTAATAACACATTAATATATATGAATGCAACTCTTACGCGTTCCCGGAGACGTGTACGGAGTGAAAAGGAAACTTTCATTATTTCTGAAGAACTATTATTTCTAGAATGAATTAAGTGAACATGAATTGTATTTCTGAACAGTAATGCCTCAGTTTTCAGTCCACCTACACAGACTACATTTTCTAGTGAGAACAAGTGGCTGATGACCTCTGGTAAGTCAAGAATAGAACAAGTCTTTCTTTTTAGGCCTCAAAGAGATTCAGAAATCAGTGAAACAGGAATACTGCGAAAACTTCTGTGAAAGCAGGAAATAATGCAACTTTCTTACATACAAGTCATTCAAGAAATCATAAAACAGTATGATTTTTCTTATTGCATGCTACTCAAGTATTTAACAGCATTGTACAGTTAAACTGCAATTGGATCAACACTTAGGATACATGACTACCTGTGTGAGAAGAGTGACTAGAAAATAGGGTTGAATAAAAGTCATACGCAGGCACATTAGTCACACTAACTGGTGGGTCTTTTCCACCAAGCAAGACTCAAAATAGAGATTTCAGCAGAATCTCAATTTCAGCTTTAGGTTAGGGATGAGTTTAATTTCTAAATTAAGGGCTTCAGTCCCCTCTCCTGTGTCCGTGGAGACACAATAAAGAGGCTCTGACACTTGCCAGGTTCAGCAGAAAGGAGCAAATGACGTTGATTTATTGACACTATATTATTTTTACACACATTTCAATACTACAAGGGATTGGAGAGCATGTTACTTCCTTCTCCATCTTTACTGGAGAAGAAAGGTGCCCATCCAAGTGGTCATATCACAAAAGGAATGAAAAACAGAAAATACTGTTAAGTAAACATCGGCTCTATTTACATAAAACTGTGTGAGAAAATATCTGACTCCAAGGTTAAAAACAGAAGGCTTAAAGAAAACAAGGCGACACTCTCCTACCAGACAGACAGTTAATCAGGTACACTTAAGACATGTACCTTAAGGAGTTAACTTAATCTGAATTTACTGATATGATGAAAAGCAGCTTTTTTAGAAATCAAAGGAAGGGACTTAAACGGGATTTAAAATTTGCTCTTGATTCTCTTGTCCCTCTTTGTCAAAATAACTCTAATTAAAAATAATACAGGCTACTAGATGAAATCAGACATCTGCTACAGTACAGTTTTAGTACAGTGTATATGTATTTATAGATATAAAAAGTATGTAATTCAGACTACACTTCCTCCTGTATAAAAACAAACACATCTGTCAGTACAACTGTACCTATTTGTTTAATATAGGAAGTATGTTTATATACTATATATTTATACAATTAATATTTATAAATATATAAAAATATAAATCTATACAAAACTCTAAAGATTTTTACTTTTGTGGAAGAAGCCCACAGATGTCTAAAGTGGAGTCATCTGTTAGAAGGGATAGTAAACTGCATCTTAGAACTGGCACTGCCTGCCACATCCTTTAAGTGAATATTCCTGACTTTGGCCTAAACAGTTCTGAGCCTTCCTCTGCAGCCACAGCTGTGGCTCACTGCACGCCATCCCACAGCTATGGGCTGCACTCTCATGCCTGCAGGGGCTACCCTCCATGATCCAGGTATGGCTAAGGGTAGTCAGCAACACTCCTGGAGCTTGCATCACTTCCTACCGCTCTGTCAGAGCTGGAACTTGATGCCACTTTTCATTGTTCCTAGGCTTTTCCAGAGATCCTCAGACAGATCATACAGAAGAATCCTACATGACATAACTGACCACTATGCAACTGTTTCTTGTTGGTGTCACTCATTTTTATTATGCAACTATACCACAGATAAGGTCACTTTAAAGTGAATTTATAAAACAAATTAATTGTTACACCCATCCATCAGGTGGATTTTACAATAACACAAACTGGCAGGCAGACTTAGTATCTCTAACTTAGTCACAGTTAGTTACTGGCATCTACCACTGCAGTAACTGTCTCCAAGTCTTCATCCTCACAGAACTGCTTGGGAGGTAAAGAAGAATCACTCTCTCTGATAGGTGTCAGTTGCACTAACAAGACTGATTTACATGGATGTTTACAGATGACTAACTTCAGAGCTTTGGTGTCTGCTTTCCTTAGGTTCTTAAATCCTGTCAACCTGTCAAATGCCTACCTAACTCTCCAGGCTTAACTCATAATTTGATCCACAATCAACTGTACAAGTCCAGGAGATAGGTATCACCTTTTGAATTCCAGACAACCCCAACCACTAAAGCCACATTCTTTCTTCCAGCAGTATAACAGGCTGCTGTTTACAGGCATAACTCTTTTCAACATGTAAGAAACTTCAGCTTATACAGAGTAGCGCAGTTACATCCCTACATAGGCTAACCACTAACTTCAACTTCTCCAGGTTCTTATCTTCAAGCTATTCCTGGGCCCAAGCCCAGAAGAGATAAAAGACCACATATAAGTTTAGAACACTGTCAGGAACTTCAGTCTCCTGGACAATACAGTACATGGGAAAAAAGCTCTGAGTCGAAACAATTATTCCAGGGACTTCAGTCCACTCATGGATAGCCACTACGTTTCTTTGCTTTAACCTCCCTTACTGATAAAATCCTATATTTTAAATATATATATAATGTATATATATACACATATGTATAACATGTGTATAGATATAGATGTTTAAATATATACATGTATAAAGATTACATTGAAATATTCCAATACCAGGAAAAAAAAGAAAAAATACCTGTTTTTTCACTGATATAAGGTATCTGAACAGTAACACTGAGTGCAAAACAAAATAAATCTAGTGGACTGCTTCAGGGACAAATCACTGTTAGTGCATGTTAAAAGAAGAAAAAAAACCAAAACCACACCATTTTCATTGCTAAATACCTGGTTAAATTGTTTTCTTGTTTCTTTTCTAGAGAAATTAGAGTATTATATAAGGCAGCCACCCCTGCCAAAACCTTAGACAATGTGGTTTGATTACTGTACAGACTATGAAAGATTTTAAAGATTAGAGAAGCAATGGATAGTTTCTAGATCTATGGATATGAGGATACTGCCTATCAAGTACATGGGTGGGTAGAGAGGAAAAGATATTATGGAGACAAACACAGAACAACAGATTGTTAAAACTCCTCCTTCAAAAGAATACTACAAATAGACATGCTGTAAGCTGTCCATTTAGAAGTGCCCCAGATAGCTGGATCCTTGTACATATTCCAAAAAATACAGCCACGGAATGTGACAGAGCCAAAGACTTTCCTGACCATGCATTTTCCTATGTTTGTCACCAGCACCGGTGGCACTGTGGCTTCTTGTAGCACTGCCAAACAGCAGCAACCTGAAATAAACTGGGTGAGGCTGTTATTCAGATCCTGTAGGCAAGGGTGAAAACATTTCAAAGTAAAAAAAAAAGAAAATCACTTACTTCCATCTGAAAGAAACTCCAGATGGGAAAGGCAAGCAGGCAGAAGGGAAAGAACTGGCAGTCAAAGGTAAGAAAAAGAAATTTAATAAAGATAAAAACGATGTAATAATTAAGACAATAGAACACATAAGAAAGATGGGAGAAATCTGGGGAAAATAGCTGAAATAGATTATCTTCCTGGCTCTTCCCAGAACTAGTGTATTTTGTTACACAGAGTAAGATAACAATTGAAGTGGAATCCCAGTGCAATATGACCCAAACACTCAATATTCCCAGAAGATAACATGAACAAAAGGACAGGTGTGTAAATACTAAAGAACATCGCTCAGAATTCAAGTGTCTAAACAGTGTTTGCTATCCAAGAGATGATAAAAGCATTGGAGCAGCAGATGACCTCAGGCAAAAGCTGGGAAGTCCTTGTACCATCCCACTTCCCAGGACTGGAGCCCCAGATCCTCAGCACACCTCAGAGCACTCTCAAGAGCCAGAGGCACAAGGCCTAAGATAATTTGAAACAGCTAGGTCAAGATGATACACATTTTAAAAGCATCCTCATCTCTGCTGGATGGGAAAAGTCCATGCCACATAATACAGGAGAAAAGCCTGGACACTGTAGAACTGGTTTATCAACTGGATCTGACACTGGAACTAGCGCATCACATTTTGGTCTACAGAAAACAAGCCTGCCTATCTCATTTTCTCGCTTTAAGAGTCAGGAACCTATTAGAGCCTTACTAAAAACTTTCATAAACTTTGCCACAGTGAACCGCTACCTTTGAATCCTGGGGCCAACACCAAGGCAACCATCTGTGAAATACTGCGGCAATGACTAAACCCATACAAAGTCTGGAAGGCCACAGGTTAAATCACTAAGTCAAAATGTTTAAGCTCTGAGTATTTTAGAAAAGAGATTATCAGCTGCACACAGAAGACGTCCTAAAGTGAGGCAAGATGAAGCCAACCTAAAAGAGACTGAACTTAAAGTCAGTTGTAACCTAAGCACAACTGAAAAACCCCTTCGACACTATCTGGCAGTCAGAAGCGGCTAAATAGTGTCCTAGCTTGTAAAGGCCACAGTAATAAGAAGGGCACAGACTGCTCTCTAGTGAAACATCTTATTTTATTATTTTCCAGAAATTCCTATACCACCCACTCAAAACCAACTGCTTTGCTATGTCTTTCTTCCCCATAGCTTACATTTCCCCATGTTTTTATTTTCTCTTCCCCAACTCTTTTCCCCTCCACCCCTTTCCTTGCTTCCTCCTATTCTTTCCCTTCTCTCTGCTTACAAGAACTGATGAATTAATACACTCTGGGCTGTCTCCACAACAGCAATAAATCAGCAAGAAGCAGTTTGAAGATTTGACATATCGTAAGCTTTTTTCTTCTCCAGAGCTAACTCTCTCAGAAAAGTAAGAGCTATGTTTACACAGTCCAAATAACACCAAGTTTGAGCTCTGTAGGAGTTTCTTGGGGGGAAAGAGAAAAGCCTGAGAAGCTTAAGTCTAGAAACCACATTTAAAGCTATGCAAAGTTATTGTGAAACTGAAAATATGAGCAAAGGCAATGGAGCCATAGTTCTGACAGACATTTGGACCACCTCTCAAAAGGAAATCAAAACTGTTCTTTTACTTGCAACTATGACAAAATGCATGCTCAGGACATGCTGTATTCCCATGGTGCTTTGCAAATCTCAGATGAGGAACAGAGTACAGGGGATTGAAAAACCCACTGCAAACCCTCTCAAGGTGTCACCTGCATACTAACAGTGGAGCTCAGGTTTGGACAACAGCTCCCATGTTAGTTGTAAGACAACACATATCTAAGTACCATCCCTTCCTATGCTAGATCTGAAATGCAAAGCAGATATGCTGCTGGCTGAAAGCAGTATTCAAGAGTGAAGTCTGGTTAAGGCTGTTAACTGTAGCTCTTTGTTCTTTTGACTCAGTCAAAACAACCACAAAATTCCAGGTAGATATTGGTAAGAGACAGCATCTTTCACAGCTCTCAGTATGGTTAAGTTCCTGGTCTCATGCCCCAGATCCACCCCTTAGAGAAGAGAATGAAGGTTTCCCTTGTTCTGAAGGGCTTTCTTCCACAAACAGTATTAAGACGAAGAAGAACCAAGAGAGCACATGTAAGCAATAGGAGTAGAAAGAATGTATTGCCAAAAAACAGGAAAAGAGATTCTTCATAGAGTAAATCCTTATAGGTGTGGTTTGTGTACTCATTACAATCATATGGAAAGTTACTTTTCCTTTTTCCAAAACTATGCCTAAAATCAGCTACTCTAGCAAGAAGTCAGAGAGCTTCTCTCCCAAACCATCAGCTTCTATTATACTATTTCACCCTGTGAATTAGATGTCATGGCATACACACTTATTCACCATGCTGGTGTGACACACCAGACTAAACATAAGGAAAAACTTAGGATGGGATTTAGACTGCCCAAGACAGTTGTCCTACTGCTGGTGCCTACAGAAGCAGATTTTCAGATAACTGCCTATACTACTTATTCAGAGAGAGGAAGGAAAGTGATTCTGAAGACCGTCAGAGGAAGGCTGTGTGTCTAATACCAGGCACCTCAGCCGAAGGGAAAAAACCCATCCAAACAAGAAAAAGAAAACAAACCACCACACATGTTTCTGTAAGAATTCTGTCCCTAATAATAAATCAAATAGCTTGAGCTGTGCAATGGGCTGAATTATGTATCAGTACATTTTCCCCCTCTTAAAAACTGAAAAAATTGATACAGCCTGCTCAGTATATCCTGCGGACAGTATCTAGTCTCATCAACACTAGCTGCTACTCACTGTTTTTCTTACTAGTGTAACTAAATTTAAAAATAGATAAGCGAACAAAATATTTTTATCATTATTCATATGATCTGATGCTTTACATGATAAAAATTAGAGCTATCAGCCAGGACATTTTACAACAAATCTCTGGCCTGACAAACTTGATGAGTCTATATTCAAATCTCCCTTTTTGCAACTGATTATTCCCCTGCATCGTCCTAGAAGTTTTGTCTGTTTATCTCATTTCCTATACTTAATACTGTTGTTCTAATTTCCTGCTGCTTGGAGCAGCCTGCCCTCTTCCCATCATACCACCTGTAGCACAATCCAGTTCTTCACTCTCACTGTCCTACTAGACAACTGGCTTGGAACAAGTGTTCCTTTAAGCACAATGTTACAAAATTTAATTATACTTTGGTCTATGTTAATATCTCAGCCATGCTAGCTTGGTGACTAAAGTGGTGTTTGTTTCCACATTTCATCTCGCACATTAAAATTCCACATTCCAACTATGTATCTCCATGTCCTGGTGTGACAGCCAGCACACGCCTGTGCACATGCGTGTCACTCACATGGGCTAGGGAACTTAGAGACAGATGTTTAATACATAATAGCGCTTGGATTAGGGGCAGATGTTAATTTTGGTCTAGTTTCTCTCTGTCTTCTAAGCGATGGTCTGGTCAAGTCACTTAGCACAGGCCTTGCAAGATCTTCAACAAACACAATAAAGACAAATTTCTTATGTCAGTGTGAACCACTAAGATTGCATGCACCAAAAAAAAAGAGAATCTGATGATTAGAACATCATTTGAGTTATAAGGAACAACTGATCCCAAAGTTACTGCATAACTGAGCAGCTCACACAGCTTAGTCAGACAGACACATCAGCTGGTACCAACTATACCACATGGGCTGATCAGAGGAAGGGTGGATAAGTTGTGTATTAGCTGCCTGAATACATGTTTTCCTCCACTTCTCCCTCTGAATCACCATTTAACAGTATTTTCAGAGGTATAATGTATTAGCCTCAACATCAGCCCCAGCTCTAATCCTTCACAGTAATATTACTGTTGCATAGTGATGCTTCCTGTCTCATTGCCGTTTTTTCCTCCTTTCCCATCTTAAAACAACATTTGCAGTACAACACACATATACAACCCTTTATTACTGCAGAAAGCAGCAGCATGTGGCAGAGACCGTGGCTAACGCCCCTGCAGCCACACAGGCAGAGATACCAAAACCAAAGGCTGAAGCACTGAGGGCACGAAGAGACAACTGAAAGCATACCAGGGAAGAAACAAAAGAACACAGAATCACCCCGGCGATCCCTTCAGGGTTCCCCTTGTTTAGGTAACAAATACAGTAAGTTACAAACCTTTTGATTTCAGGAACATATGCAGAGGAATGCTATTGGGATTTCCTCTGTACTATTTTGTACACTTGAGCACAGCTCAAAAATCAATAGCTGTTGGCCTCTGGTTTATTATTCCTAGTTTACATTTAGCTTTCTCCTTTTGCTCATGACTAATTATAGTAAATTAAGATTAAAAATTAAATTTTGGTGCATGAACTATAGTTTCCTTCGTCATTTACAACACAATGTTAAGAACAAGCTACTGGAAGTTCTACAGTGGCAAATCACTCTCCCTGCCAATTAAATCATTTAGTAAGGACAAGAGGCAGAAGGCAGAAACTGATGCACAGAAAGTTCCACCTGAACATAAGGAAGAACTTCTTTACTGGGGAGGTAACTGCTCAGGAACAGGTTTTCCAGAGAGATTGTGGATTCTCCCTTACTGGAGATATTCAAGAACTGTCTGGACACAGTCCTGTGCCATGTGCTGCAGGATGAGCCTGCTTGAGCAGGAAGGTTGAACTGGATTATCTACTGTGGTCCCTTCCAACCTGACCCATTCTGTGATTCAGACCTTCAGGATTTTTAACCTTTACTATTAAAGAGACTTGGCTTTTGAGTTACACAAACAGAACAGATGTTAAAATTATTCAAGGAATATACCAATAGAACAAGCTATCAAAAAAGTTTAAATAAAGCTTTTCTAACATGGTATCAACAAAAGCAATTTGAATTGCAATAAAAATGTAAATAAAAAAGGATGTTGCCTTACATGTCACTGTACTGCTATAAGGAGAAAGCTGAAGGTACTTAAGTCAATCTCTTACACCTTCTACATACTCACATAATTCATTCTGTTAAAGAGGGAACACCTAAGGTACCAGCAATATGCAGGCATTAATACCTAGTGCAACCAGGTACTTAACTCTGCTGTAGATTTGGTATGCAGTGAACGTGACAGCCGACTCAAGAGAGGAACTGCTTGCTACCATTTTGCATCGTCTCCTAGCTCTCCTAGATCGTATTAACCCCTTCCCCAAATTAACAGACATTGCAACTGGTGGTCATGCCTGGTGTTCAGAATACACTCCATGCTGCACATTCACTGGAGCATTTTTGGTCTTTTTGTCTGTACAAACCACCTGCATCATGCTCAGTCTGTAACTTTTACCTGCTCATGCACATGGGCAGAAAGGATCTGAAACACAGCCCTCCCTGCACATCTTGTGGGTTATAGTGCTGACCTGTTTACTAGCAGAAAGCATGCTGGGCACAGGGATAGAAAACATCTACTTACTCATCAGTTTCCCAGAGGAGAGATTTGGCTTGCTGCATAAAGCAGCTGAAATTTGCATAGACTTATTCTGGCAAGGAGAAAAAATTTTTAGGGCAGCTTAAGCTTGTGGTTATCATTCCAGGGGTTTATAAAGAAAAGCTTTAAAAACAAACACAGTCAAACAGATTTTTCAGTGATTCTTGATGGTTTATAAAGAAAGTTAAAAAAATCAGAATTAAGTAATTTTATTTCCTAAAGAAGGAAACAAAATAAAGCAGTGATACTTATATTTAAAGCACTGACATACGCAATATACTCCTTCAGCAACTTCATAAAATGAGCTTCTTCCACAGGTACAAATGCTCAGTCTATGTCCATTACCTAAAAGGTAACTAAAGCTTGTCCCACAAAAACAGGATCCAGGAAAAGGCTAATAGTTCTCTGAAAACATGCTTCTCCCTACGTAAAATATCTATGCCAAGTCTTTTACCTTGGACATCAGTTATGTCTGAAAAAAACCTTTTCAGGAGCTTGACATATACTCATATGGGTACTCTGCACAGTCCCAAACAGTTTATTAACAGAAATCAACTGCAAATTCCTCTGTGGGAAAAAAATCCTCTTATGTTTGCACGGTGCACACTGCAGTGGGCCAGAGATTACTGAAGTTTACATCAATACAAACAAGTTGTGAGACAATTCAACTAATATCAATAGCCTTGGTACTAAATTCTCTCCCTCAGAAAACAAATGAGTAGCTGAATTTAGTGAGTAACCATTTTCTGCAGAGCCATTTGGGCATCTATTTTGGGGAAATATCCTTATACAGTATTTGTCTGAGCAGTTCTGACTCCTGTAGCTTCCATCCCTTTGTATGCAGCCCAAAAAAAGCAGACCAATCAAGTCAAGTCAATATTGAAGTAAGTAATAAAGAAAAAAAAAAGCCTTTTTTCTTGAGAAAGTATGACTAAAAAGTTGAATTAAAAACTGATACGCAAAGATACTCTACACTTCCCAGAGGTCAAGTGGTGAACATTTTAGATAGTAGGAAACTTTCCAAGTTCAACTCATGCTTTCCCAAACCAAACAAGACACAAACCACAGCAGCCTGCCTTCTTTCCAGATGCTGGGAAGATCACAGATGAGGTTGCTCATTATGGTCCCAACCAAGTAACATGGTACACACAACACCACCCACCTCTTCAAACATCTCTCTCTATTTAAAGGGAATCCATGGTACTAAAAAATATGTATTTTCTTTCAAATTCTGTAGTTGTTACTTTTTCCTATTTACTTTAATGGTCACCATAGTGTTTTATGTTCAGGACATTGTGAAAAGACAGCCAGAGGTCTGACATACCAGTTTAAAATAGACATTTGGAAAGGAATTGCTGCAGGGGTTCTAAACCAAACAGCATGGATTACAACCCACTGTTTAAAATTAGGTTTTGTGGTTTGTTTTTAGATATTCCTAGTAACAAACTCAATCTGATCGCTCTTTCTTGGCAGAAGTTATTGCACCTAACAATCTAGGAGGCCAATAATAGAAATTTCATTTAAATATGGCTATTAATGTTCCTAAATATAGTCTACTATGTGACTGAGCTGTGTCACAGGCCTTAGGTCATTCTCTATGTTTTGTTGGGTTTTTTGGGTGTTTTTTTTTGATCAAAGGACAGTAAGTGCTTGACTAGGAGTTAAAAGTTTAGCATGCTTTTAGGATTAAATAGTTTCTCAATTTTAAATTACACAGGAAAGAAAACTTTCAAGAAGGAACTGAACCTGGAACATCTTTGAATACCTATTGCATGTTAATGACAAGACCCCAGCACCCAAGAACAAGAGTGTTTAACCATCAAAGGTATCCTACATTTCTTTTCTGAAATCCTTGGGTAACCTACATTGTCTACTAATAGAGTATTTTGTCCTAGTTAATTGGCAAAGGCAGCCCTTGAGTTTCTTTCCAGCAGGAGACCAATTAAATAGATTCAAGAGCAAATCAGTGCTACTTTAAAAAACAAACAAGAGGGAGGAGCACAGGAGCTGGCTGCTGCTTCTCCAAAAGAGCTGGAACAAGCCATTCCTTGAAAAACTGGAAACGCAAAGCAGTGCATCTCCTTTACTCTGGTGAGCATAGACCGGAGCAGGAGCATTGCAACTTGAACCAAGGTGCTTGGTGGGCTTCAGAATTCACTTAGGTGGGAAAGGCTAGAGCAGAGCAGTGTAGGAAGACCCCATAATGCAACAGAATATGGCAAACTCAGGGGTTTTTTCAGCCATACCAAACTGTTCTAGATAAAGAATAGGGAGGATTTAGCATCAGCCATACTGGACCAGCTGTAAGCAAAGGTAGTGCTACATAAACGCTAAACCTGTGAAGTCTAATAGCTGAAGTCATGCAGTTGAGTTAATGGGGAGTTGGGGAATATGACTGACAAAACAGCTAGGTCAGTAACTACCAGCACATTCATAATCCATCTGCACTTTAGAAGAACAAAAAACCCCAAACCCCACTAAAGAAGGCCCATGGGAGACAGTGAAAATGAGAAGAATAGGTAGACCAGGAATCATCCAAACACTAGATTTAAAAACATATAAAGCAAAAGCTGACCACATGAGGCCTCTAACTATGTGATTGTTAGAAATTAATAAAAGCAACCAACCATTTGTAAAAATGGCTAGTAAAGATTTAGAAAGTAAAAAAAAAATAATTGAAACACTATGAAAGGAACCAATTATGGACACAGAAAAATGGCACCAGAGCAAGAATTTAGGTTGCTGAGCAGAGACCTCTTCACCCAGGTGCTGAACAGCAATATAGGCTCTCACACTTGGACACAGCACTTTAATACTGAGTGACAAACTGAGCTTAACTTCTAACGACAGATCTGAATCTCCTAGGCTGGCTTGAAGAGGATGCTACAATACCTGCTAGTGACCTGAAAAACTAGGAGGTCTGGGTTCTTGCAATGACAGCAGTGGTCGGAGAGTTAACAGATGGAAAAAGCAGGCAAAGTGGTACATAGTGCAAACTGTCTGTGTCACAGGATAATTATATTGTCTTATGCACTTTCTCCCGCCTTCCCTACTAATACTCAAAATGAGATGTTTTCTTCTGTGGAGACTGGTTTTGCTTTTTGGTTAAAGAAAGCAGTGTTGAAAAGTGGCTGTTGGGCTTGGAACAGCAAGCACTGAGGTTTGAGAGGGCTCCCAAGTGCTTGGAGAAGTTCTTTCCTTAGCCCCTGAGAAAACCAGCTTGCTCGTGCAGCTCAGCTTATGCCTGACAGACCAGCCACCAACCTGCTTCCTCCCCAGCCCTGAGCTCAAGGTTTTACAGAAATGGGAACCAGTATCTCAACTTATGACAGAGACACTATTGCTGAACAATACAGCAAGCTGTAAATCAGCCTTTTACCATGACAGAAAAGGAAAGGGATTAAGTGGACAGTTCCCCTCCCTGAAATCCAGATCTCTCTAGCAGCTTCTTTTGCATTGGCAGTTCTTGTTCTGCAGTGTTACTTCAAACCAACCTGCAAATTTAATAGAAAAGTGAAACTGGATTGAGACATGCAAAAAGCAAGCCAGAAGAAAGCACGAAGAGCTGAATTTTTAACTACTGGGGGTGGGAGGAAGATTTAGTAATAGACATGACAGGAAACACAAGAAGAGCTATTGATCCCTGCAAGGATCAACATACTACCAGGAGAATGGAAAATTGATCAAAGAAAATTAGAGGCTCCACTGTAATGTCTGGATCCAGAGACAAGAAAATTTCTCAAGTACTGCTGTAATGGAGTTGTGTACATTGCATTCAAAAGAAATAGAAAAAGTGGAAGACAGCTTGTGCAAGCTTAGGAACTGACTGTTATGCAGCAACAGGACTCTTTTGCACAAAACAAATGATTGCTGCAAGGTATGCAGTGGTTGTCCAACTTTATAAAGGTCAAAATATACAACAACAGGCAAGTGTCTTGACTTGTTGCCTCTTTCCCTGCTTCATACATTGCCAGTACATTCCAGCACATTTAATACTTTGTACATCTGCAGTAGTCAGTGTCCTCTATATCCTTTCTCACATGCTGAACTAGAGAAAATGAACCATTCCCAACTCCACTAACTCTTGCAATCCCCTCTTAACAGAAAGGTGACCAATTCAACAGAACCTGGAACAAACTACAAAAAGCCAATTTCACATACACATAGAATCTGTATGAAAGTATACAATCACAGCCAGATTTAGTTCTACAAACTTCAAAAGAGGGGAGAAATAAGTCCTAATCAGGTTTTGGTACATGGTACAACCCCAAAACATTTCTATGTTGGAAGCTAATACTGGGGAAAAAAAAAACAGCCTGCAACAACAAAATTACAAAAATATAGAAAAAGAAAACCCCTCCAACATTTGAAACAAAGCCTCAGAAATGCAATCTACAGCTATTTATTTCAATAGGATGCTAAGTTCTTCTGCAGCAACAGAGGTGCATTCAAAACTACAAATTAAAAACCATGAAGGCTGAGAAGGCCTGTGAATGTCAGAACCACTTCCGTGTTGCTCTGAGCAAGCCACAGACCCAAACATAGGAACAACTAGGTAAAAAAGGAAATACAGATGGCTTTAGAATGAGCTGAGATAATTTACTTTTAAAAATTTTGCTTACTGATAAATATTTCCCACCTTCAAACCCTTCTTTATTAGTAGGGAAGATTTTTTTGTGACTAAAGCTAATAAAGACATTTAGTTTTTCATCCTGTTTCATGAACTATAATTTAAAATAAATTTCACTTTGTGGCTGACACCACAGAATGAGTTTGTCACCTCCGCAATGCAATTCTTCATGTCACGGGCTGAAAAAACACTTCTTGACTTTTGTAAACAGATATTTACATCTTTATTAAATTTCATTTTAGCTACTAGTTTACTGTGTTGGACTGAGCCAAGTTGTGCCTTTGGCTACTGCTGTAAGACAAAACAATGACAATTATGATAATAATAATAATGCAAATTATTACTGTACCACTAGATCTTGATCACCCACTCGTCACTAAATTACAGTACAATTCAGTTTATATAGGTCTTAGCTGCCATTAAGGTTACAGACAGCTACTTAGAAAAGCAAAGCCAAATATTTTGATTGCTTCCTTCCACAGTGAAATGAAACATTAGAACTATTTTAAGGTTATAAACAATGAGACAGAAATGATCAACTCTAATAGAAAGTCCCACAATTTCAAACCAACACTAGATCATTAGAGAAGAGTTTTGCATTTTACTGGCAGACTCTGACCTTCCCCATCTGCTCCCTTCTCTCCCTACTAATGAGCAGGAGCAAGCTATGAAAGCCTGTCTAAAGATGACAAGAGCACAAGCTTCTCTAGATGCTTAGGAAAGATCAATGAGCTGTCCCCTCCATGTTCACTATCACACTGACAGGAGTGGCAGGCTCTTGCCTGCCAGATGAGGAAAATCAGAGGGCAACACTCCTCTGCTTTGTATTAATCACCTGAGCTATGTATGGTATGTTCTTGTTCTTTACACAAATACCTCATGATCATCTGTATGCCACAAATATTTTCCAATATAGATCTCTGCCAGGACATGCTCCATTTCAGTAATCCTTTAGAGCCATTTCAGTGAAATAGGGTTGGAGGGCAGCAGAAAGATTCAAGAACTCAAGGCACATTTCAACTATCTATGTTCACAACATGCCAGAGTTGCTCTCACACTGATCGAAAGCCAGGGAAGATTATAGAAGTCCACAGTTGTTTGACTTTAGCCAGAACATACCACACTCAACTTAGGTTTCCACTTATTTGAGAAAATGAAAAAAAGACTGACCAGTTACAGATGCTTTTCTAAAGACAGTGGATACAGGTCCTGAGAGTACTTTATACACACTTTTCCCCTTATGTTTCAAAAAATGGGATATGGTGCCTGGACAGGTTTGAGGATCTTTAGACCCACCTCAGCAGAAAACTAAACAAACAGCAAGGTGCAAACAGAACAAGCCTCACTGCTGGTAAGAACATGGTGAATAGGCAAAGAAGCAGACCACTATGCCTGAAGGCATGGGACTCTTCAGGAGAGGGATGGAGAGCTGAAGGAAGGGAGAGAGGCTGAGGGATCTCGGCTAATTCAGTTTCCCATAGGGAGGTCAAGAAGAGATAAGGTCACTCCTGGAATACCCATGATGCAGGGTAAAGTACAACACCAAAGGGGAGAGGAACTGTTTCAAGGAATCACTGACCCCAAGGACAGACATGTATAAACTTGCCATTTTCCACGTTTTATAAGGATTTTCTTCAAGTTTTTAAGTATCAGAAATGAATTATATGTTTCTAGTATAGCTTTCTAAAAGTAGGAAAAGTGCTGATTACTTGTAAACTGGAAGTTTATAAAAGGAATTAACTCTCTACAGCCCAAACTGTGATGGACACAAAAAACCCACATTCTTCTGTATTTAAATTTTAAATTAATTAGTTAAATTAAAGAAGAAAACAATAAAACTGTAGATTCTTTTTTAACCTCAACAGTTTTTTTAAACAAGGGATATGATAGACAGTATCAGATATCTATAAATTTTCTCTCTTCTTCCCCGTTCCATTTAGATTTTCTGCTTGTAAAAAAGATGTGACAATACAGACTTTTCCACTTCGTGCTAAAAAATGGAGCAGAAAAAAAAAGGCCTAGATGAAAAATATTTCAACTAGCTATATAATTAAGAAGCATTTCTTTATATGAAGATACACAACTCAGAGCATACAGATTGTTACATTAAATCTTCAGTACTTAAATACAAGCCAATGAGGGTATGATTATGTCTCCACAAGAGGTTTCTCCTGTGATCAAAGAGTCAAGCAAGAACACCATTACACTTTGATAATTAAACCAAGAACTTGAGTTTCAAAGAAAAGGAAGGGAAAAACAAAAGTACAGCCTGCCAGTCGGTAAGTATGACTTTTAAGTACTATTTCCAGAAGATGCATATATGCAAAAGTGGCATTGCTTGGAAAAATGGAAAGCTACCAACAGCAAGTCACAAGCTCAGGCAAATGAAAAATCTAAGAAGTCAGTATTTCTGCATATAGCCATATATTAGAGCAAGCATAACACAGAACTTGCAGCTCTAGTGATATTTACAGGATGACCTTTTCCAAACCACAGAGAAATAGGTTTTAATTACTTAAACACAAGTTCTGCTGCCTTCTAAAAGATCAGAAGATAAGTATGTACTATGTTTTTTGTTGACTGAAGATACATTTACCAATTATATCAATAATTTGCTATGGAGTACGTGTAGAACTGTAGCCATCTCAAAAAGAAAATCACTTTATTATCTCATGCCCATATTTGGAGTATGGAGTATATGGGACATATGGATTACATGGGAAATGGAACTCTTAAATCAAAAAACCATATATGAAAGCAAAATAGGTTTTGTTATAGAGATAAAGATATATGTGGTTTATATGTGTGTATATGTATATACACACATATGTATATTATTTAGAGATTTAAATATAAAAGCCTAGTGAGCCCATTTTAGGTGGTACCATAAAACTGTGCTTTGAGGACTGCTATCAAACAAGTCTCTGTGACTTGGATTTTGCTAGGAGGCTAATTAGAATGCAGATTTGGTTGTTTTCCTACATTTCTTTGGTAAATGAACCAACCTTTTTCATGCTAGAGCACCATAATTAAAAGCAAACTTCGACAAATTCCCTCCTCTATACTACCTTGGGCTATTTGGCTTCCATTTTTATGGGGAACCTCAAGAGCAATTCCAAGAAAGTGTAAAACCCATCTCCCAGGCATATTTTTCCCCTCCTACAGCTTCTGTTGGCATAAGAGTCCTATGAAAGCGTGGCTGCACTGGAAATTGCATCTGCCTGTGCCCTGGCCAAGTGTTGTCAAGACAGTCAAGGCAAGCACCTACCACAACAATCTCTCCTTTGTCAGTCACAGGATCCCATGAGAAAGCACCAACCAGTCTACGATTTTGGTAGTGTTAGACAAGCCTAAAAGACAAAAGATAAGGGTCACACTTTATTTCAATTGACTGTATAAAACCAGAACTAAGAGATCCATTTTGCCAAGGAGCTTTTAAAATTGTGTGATAGCACAGTCTTAGCAAAGACAGACAAAATTCACCTTCTAACCCTTCCTACTCTCTGCACTTACTGAATCAGTTTGTACTTACCAGCTTGGGAAGATAATAATCCCATTACACGAGAGATTTTTACTACTATTATTTTTATTTTCAACAATGAATGTCCAAGTCTGAAAAAAAAATTACATATTACTGTCATCTTGCATAGCTGCAGCCCACATGATCCAGACCTTCAGGAAAACATCACAAATTGTATCCAGATCTAGGTTCAGGGACTTCTCACATACAAAACCAGCAGTGAACTACAACAGCTTTCTACACACTTAGCAAGGCCTTTCTAGAAACTGTACTGGGCAAACATACATACAAAACAATGTACAAAGCCCACTACACTGAGCAAGAATCACTCTGTAGGCAAAACATTTTTAAAAAACTGTGATGAGATGGAAGCTATTGTGCAGCAGGAAGGCTATCACACCGTTGCCATCAGAGACATGGTGGGATGACCAGCACAACTGGAGTGCTGCAATGAATTCTGTAAATTCTTCAGAAGGAAAAGGCAAGGAAGGAGAGGCAGTAGGGTAGCCCTATACATTAGAGAATGTTTTGACTACATCGAATTTGATGATGATGACAATAGGGTTTACAGGTAAGAATCAGGGGAAGGTCAATAAGGCAGGTATCCTAGCAAGAGTCTGTTACAGACTGTCCAACCAGGATGAAGAGGCAGATGAAATATGCCATAAGTAGCTGGAAGAAGCATCATGATCACTAGCCCTGTTCTTGTGGTGGACTTCAACTTCCAGTAACTGCTGGAAATACAATACAGCAGAGAGAAAACAGTCTAGTCCTGGACTGTGCAGAAGAACTTCCTGAATCAGCTGGCAAGTCAGTCAACAAGCACAGGTGCTCCACTAGACCAGTTTTTCACAAACACTGGACTTGTAGGTGATACGATAGCTGGAGACTGTCTTGGGCATAGCAACCACAAAACGATGAAGTTTTGATTTCTGAAGTAGTAAAGAAGGGGGCCAAAAGAAGGACAGTTTATGACCCTGGCAAATCAAGACTACAAGGATGTTGTGAGGTTATGCAGGAAGAAAATTAGAACAGCCGAAGCCAAACTAGAACTTCATCTGACTACTTCCATAAAAGACCACAAAAAAAGTCCATAAATACACTAACAAAAAAAAAAAGTTTCTATAAATACATCAGCAACAAGAAGGGTTAAGGAGTTATCTCCATCCTTTATTGAAGGCAGGGGGGACAGCATAGTCACAGGTTGAGAAAAAGGCTGAGGTAATATTACCTTCTTTGCCTCAGTTTTCAACATCAGATGAATTGTTCTCAGGGTTAAGCAGCCCCTCGGGCTGGAAGACAGAGACAGGGAGCAGAACAAAGCCCTCATAATGCAAGGGGAAATTGTCAGTGACCTGCTACACCACTTTGATGCTCATAAGACTTTGGGGCTGGATGGGACCTACTCAAGGGTACTGAGGGAGCTGGCGGACATACTCACCAAGCTACCTTCAGTCATTTACCAGCAGCCTGGAAGGGCTGCTACCAGGGAAGACACAGGAGACTGGAAGTTACCAAATGTGACACTCATCTAAGAAGGTGCAGAATGAGGATTTGGGGAACTACAGGCCTGTCAGCCCGATATCAGTGCCAGGAAAGGTGGCAGAGCAGATCATCCTGAGTGCCATCACACAGCATGTACAGGACAACCAGAGGATCAGCCACAGCCAGCACTGCTTAGGAAAGGCAGTTTCTGCTTGGTCAGCCTGATCTCCTTCTGTGACAAGGTGACAAGATTCCCCCACACATGGAACTAGTGAAGCCACACCTCAAGAGCTGGGTGCAGTTTTGGGCTCCTCATTTCAGGACACTGAGGTGCTGGAGTGTGTCCAGAGACAAACAACAAGAGCTGCTGAAGGGTCTGGAGCACAAATCCGATGAGGAGCAGCTGAAGAAGCTGGGGGTGGCTTAGCCTGGAGAAAAGGAGGCTGTGAGGAGTGACCTTATCACTCTCTAAAACTGCCCAAAAGGAGGTTGTAGCCAAGTGGGGATCAGCCTCTTCTCCCAGGTAACAAGTGACAGGAGCAGAGGATATGGCCTCAAGCTGCACCAGGGGAGGTTCAGGCTGGATCTTAGCAAAAGCTTCTTCACTCAAAGGGTTATCAGGTATTGCAATACACTCTCCAGGGGAGTGGTGGAGTCACCATCACTTAAGGTATTTCAAAGTTGTGTAGATGTGGCACTCAGGGATGTGGTTTCATGGTGGACTTGGCAGTGCTGGGTTAACAGCTGGATTTGATGATCTTAGAGGTCTTTTTCAACTAAACAATTTTATGATTCTGTGAATTCAGAAAACAGCAATTGGCAGGAGTCCTACTTTAACTGCAAGCTATTTCCCATTCTTCAGATTTATCCAACAGTATTTTTTCTCAGAGATAAACCATCAGCTGAGTTCCTTTCCAACAAATACTCATAAAACTTATATTCTCAAACTGAGTATAGAGATTTTAAACATAAAACCTGTCTTTTGTTACCAAATCTAAAAAAAATGCAGCTTGAAATTAGTTTATAGCCAAACACACAAAATTCTGATCTTTGTTATTCATCTCAAGTTTTAAACAACATGCTACTTTAAAATATTTGTAATTATTGAAGTATGTCTTAACATTTGAAACTCCTAAAATAAGCATTTAATTCCTGCAACATTCTCATCCTCCACTGATTTCCATTTAGAGGGAGATGTGATATGGGAAAAATATCTACCATACTTCTAGAAAAAACAAACAAACAGTAGTTAGTGTTACTCAGGCAACTAAGGCTCGAGAAAAGCTATGATATATATGTACTCTAAAAATCTAGGCTACTGATTAGTTATTCAGACAACAGCTGTGTCAACAAAACAAATTTCCCCCTCACTTCTTCCACACCTTCCTCACTTCAACCTTCCCCTCCTTCTTTAAAATAAATCCTGCTTGAAAACTAGGGAAACTGACAGAAATTGTAATTGCCCTCTTCCTAAATTATCTTGACCTTTCAGGAGGAAACCCAAAATCTGTTTTCATTATCATGTATCTACTTGTAAAATAAGAAAACTGCTTCCTGGACCTTGGGGTCAGAATGTCCATAGGATGTCTCCGATTGTTAACGTGAACACCACAAATTATTACACATTTCCCAAATACCCGGACAGCAGTAAGTAGCTTTTACATGGATTACGAATTCTGCCGGGCACACGACCTGCCTTGGGCTGGAAACCTCGAGAGATTCATCACCTTCTCTAACGGCAGGAAGGGCAACTTAGTGGTTTGGAGTAACAGATATAGCTGTTCACCTTTCCCTTTAGCTCTTCACACAGTGTTTCTAGGTATGCTTATCATTCTCTAAACAGGAGGAGGAAAATAAATTTAAAACGAAAGTAAAAGAAAGTGAGTACAATACACTTTCTTGTCAAGGCAGCTAAGATGCTCAGTCTCTTCTACAGTTAGGCATGGTTAGTGTTTAAGCTGCTTTCAAACTCATTTCCTAAAGCCCTACCACAGATATTTTTCATCTCTTCTGTCAGCCCTCCTTCTTTTTAGCATACAACTTGTCCAGCACTCTCAGTCATTGCATCAGCTTCATCTGACTTACGCATCTCCTAATCTTTCTTCCTCTTAAAACCTTGCCCTTGCCAGCACCTCACTCAGCACTTCACTAACCACTCTACCAGAGCTGCCTTCCTGGGGCCCTCTTTCCCACTTCTATCTTGGAAAGGCAGGAGAGATCCTGAGGAAACAAACAGTTCTTTATCAGCAGTGTTTGTCACTCCTCCTGTTTGCTCCTGGGCAATCTCTTCCAACCATAAAAATTCAATTTATCCTCTCTAAAGGGGGACCTCACCGATTTACGTCCTACTCCAAGTCTCTCTCTCTTTTTCCTTATCCAAACTGGAAGTTTCAACCCTTCTATGTGACATTTCCTTGGAGTTATCCAGCTATTAGGCTAAGCTCTACACAGAGATGGGACAAATCTCTTATCTCCCCTCCCATACAAACTTTCCCAAGAGGCTCTTCTTGATTAGCCAGCATTCTGCCAGTCCCCTACACTGCAGACTGATCATTATATTCAACAAGAAGCTATATGGCTAAATCCTGTAGAAAGAACATGCATATAATGTACATAAAACGCTGTCTTTTCTCTGATCTCTTAGACAAATAAAATGGTTATCCTGGTACTCAAGATCTTTCTCCTTTTCTCAGGCTTCAGCCAAGTAAATCCAGCTTCCAGAATTTCTGAAAGGACATAAGCAGTGGTCATCTACTGTGCACGTCACTAGGCTATTTTAACTCTTTTATGGCTATTTAATTCATGTAAATCCCATAATTTTAACAACCTTCTCAGTCTGTTTTCTCTTGATCATTTTTTCACTTTTTCACATTCACTTTGTTTTTTATCCTCCATCAGCAACAAAGCAATTTATCTCACAAAGATGACCTGACTAATCAATCCATCCAACATTTTTTAGACATTTGTCTTTGGATGAGATGAAGTCTGTATTAAAATTATGTGAACAGAATCCAGTAACTATTAATAAAAATGCAGGTGGAAAAAAAAAATAGCTGCTCACACTCCACCCCTTCCATATTAAATCCCTTCCAGGAATTTTTTCACCTTTAGTAATTATTGTGGCTTTTTCTATACCTCCTGAAGGTTTTCAAAAGACTTTTTAAAGACATAAAAACAAAGATCAGACACAGAATTTGAGTGTTATTGCCATTAGTGCCATGCGAGGAGAAAAAGGCTTATTTTATTAATCCCATCAGCCAGGGATTAAATTAGCCCTCTCTTCTCTTCCTACAACAGTGCACTGGTACCTTAATAGCTCTGTATCCAGCTTGATTTCTACACTTCTGCAGAGTTGCTCTTTCCCATGATGCAGTCCCTCATGCTTCATGTCTGGAAAACTTTCACCAAGAAACCTGAATTCAGCCACATCCTGTACACATACCCTTGGTTTTACTCATCAAAAAGAAATAAATCATTCTTTGTGGCTACTTACTTATTATCACAATCTGATAATGATTGGTAAACATCATAATTGGATGCCTTTTTTTTTAAGCTTCTGTCTTAGAAATGAAAATGTTAAATTGTGTCTTGTCTTGGCCCAGTCCTGGAACATCTTGATTCTCAGACTATTTCCCACAGATATCTATCTACTTGTTTATATTTTAGCCAGCTGCTGCTCCATTCACCTGGCAGGCTTTTGCTGATGTGCTGCAATGCTTTTCCCAACAAGAAAGCTGTATTGTACAGAGCCACAAGCTGACAGGCAGAATTAGGAAACCTGTGTCAGTCTCAGCACAGAGCCAGTGGCAGATGTGGAAAGAAAGGCTGTGGGATCTACTCTGCATTTGTGTGACAGCCCATGGGTCATCTTTTTTTTGTGTCAGCCAAGAGTAGCTAGGAGGCACAAATGGCCGTGAACTCATCTCTCTCCACTTCATCCTGTCAGAGCTTATATTGCAGCTCACAGCCTGGCAGCCACAGGGTCCAAGGACAAATGCTAAAGGACACATAGGAAAGAGGATGAGGTTGGACAGGTTACATGCACAAGAAGAAATTTCAGCTTTGAATTCTCACTTTACTTATAGTGGTGACAGCCTGTGATTATGCAAAACATGTCCTCACCAGCCTCCTTAGCTTTGTCAGGAGACAGCATTTCATACAGTCCTACAGTGTCACCCCTACTCACAGGGGGAAGGGACGCAGGATGAAAGACGAGATCCCACAGCAGCCAGGGGCACAACACACTGGTAAAAGAGAAATTCTGCTGTGCAAGGTACTTGCCACAAACAAATTGAAGCCCTGTGCCAAGGAGACACAGGAGTTACATCCTGGAAACTTAGGCAAAATTTAAGTGTACAGCTTAAAGAGCAAAGCACATATGATCTCCAGGTAAAGCTCCTTTTTGTGCAGTGCCAGCCTAAGTATGCTGTTGCTCAAGCCAGGAGATGAAATTCCCATGGATGCTCTGATACGGAGTAGGCAGCCACCCACCTGCCACAGTCCTTCCCATCCTTCCCTCTGGTTTACATATCCCACAGCATTTTCTCTTGGCAAGTGCTATTCAGGTTACCACAGATGAACAGCTATTTGACTGGCTGGTTCCCAACAGTGAGGTGCTTTTCATCTCATCAGATGTGGGAAGCTCTTTAAATGCTTTTTAGAGAAAGCAGCTACACGATCTCATGAAGATAGAAAAGCTCAAAGCACAGTGATAAAAGGCATTTTAACAGATCAATTCACACTAATACAGGAGATACTGTGCGCTGAAAACAGGGAAATATAATACATTTCTAGCATGATAAGCCAGAAGATTTAATTGCTAGCTTTGCTTTGAACCTGACAGCTATTACTACTCTACTAACTCTTGGATGCACTTCCAAAGAAGGTTTGTCATTTTAGATTTTTAAGAAGAGGTGGTTGGATTTAACTATCAGGTTTACTACAGTATGTGTAATAGAAAAGCACACAGAATTAAGCCTTCATGAGAAGACAATTCCCCATCACATACACACCTGCTCATTAAAAAGCTGGAATGGAAAATGTCTTCCCTGTACTTATTTTTCCCTCCAATGAAGAACAAACAATCAAAACCTACGGTTAAAATAATGATATCACCATTTCATATATTTATTTTACTGGATGAGCTTTTCTAAGCCTTCCAGATGATCCCCAAATTCAGTAAAGTTGAATAAATATTGTATGGGGAGAGGTAAAAAGGGAGAGGTAGACATATCACATCATTTTGAAAAATAATATAATTGTTTAAGAAAAAATAATGTTTTTTCCAGATGGCTAGTCTAATTTCCTAGGGAAAAAATATTAAAATAGTTTGACCACAATTGGGACCTGAGCATGGTGTAAAAAAGTCTAAATTTTGCAACTTTTCTATCTATCCCTCATAATTGTATGAGAACATAAACCCATTTTTAATTCATTTGCAAATATTTTTGAAGTTATTGTTCACTTACACGTAGTAGAGAGAAATTAAACTAAACAGGGGTCTAATGTTCAGTCTGACCTAGAAATCAACATAGACTTAACCTGACCTCATTTTGACAGTCAATCACAAATGGACCAAAGAAGTTGCCAGTCATCTCAGATACACTGAAATTCACAAGGTATTTGACTGAAAGAAAGAAAGGAAATATTCTCTTTCATTTTGAAGACCCTAGATCCACATTCCTGCAATCTTGAAGCATTCCCTCGTGAAACTTGGCCACAGTTGACTAAAGATTGACTGGGTGAAGAGAAACACCGAGGCCAACTCCTTTCAGGCTACAAAATGGCCACACAACACACCAAGAGGCACAGATGTGAACTGAGGTACGACTGCATTTCGCACAGGCTAAGCCAGATGGACTGACTTGGCAATGGCTCCATCGCTGTGACTGCCAGTGAGCTGCACAGCCAAAACAAAGGCAAAACAGAAGGCAAGAAATTGATACAATGGCATTATCCCAAAGCATATGCTCCCTGTAACCCTGGAACTTCTGGAGATAGTCTCCCTATGTCTGTTGGATGAGAGCTGTACAGTGAGTGTCAGTACTCTTCTATACCTTGTGCCCTATCAGACATTTCCCAAAGGCACTCTTATCAGTTAAGAGCAGACTATGGTTCTTGGATGGAAAGGGGAATTAGATGTGCAATTTCTCTTCAGTTTTCTGCCTCATGTTTCCTATGTAGTCTCAAAAACAAGTCAACCAACTAACATCCCCCTTCCAACACATGCAGGAGAACGCAGGGAGAGTGTGAAAAGAGGGAAAAGATGCAAATAGGAACTGTCATGAAGGAAAATACAGATCCACATACAGAGCACACAGCCCCTTCCCTGTGTAATCGTTTATGACAAGGCACACAATGCTGCAATTCATAACACCACAGTAGCCAAAGGCCCATTCAACCTGGCTGCCTTCATGGCTAACACCAGACAACCCTGACAGGGCTCTGGAATAACTCACATCTTTCCATCATACAGCACTGCTCATTCATTGACAGGCACACCAAGCCTTCACATATGCAGAGTTCATACAGTTTAAGATGTACCATCCAACGCCCAACGTGTTCGCTTCGGGACAGACTGCCCCAAAGCCTCTCTTTGCACTCACATGCTTTGCATATGTGGTACTTCCCCGGAATAGGTGACAACTACAAAAGTATATTGCATTGACAGGAAAACCACTGTATTTACATTATTCTTTCCTGAGGACTCCATAACTTCTTTTCTTTGACAGTTTCAATATATTTCTTAACTGTTAACATCCACAGAAAATGTCAACATTCAAATCCAGCAAAATATTTTTGGAAATAATTTATGCAAAGCATCCCTGTTTCGAAATATCCTCATTTCCTTGTTTCCATGTACTGAATGGCTGCTGAGTAGGAAGAAGAATATGGAGAAGAAACTGGAGGAGGCTTTTTGTATTATTATAAGAAAAGTAACTTGTTTTAGAGAAATATGAAAAGAGTATATCAAGGAAAAAAGTTCTCTGCTAAATGAGGGTATCTTTTCTGATCCCTGAAGACTTTCCATCACTGTAGGTATATAATAGTTTTAAGTGTCAGGAGCTACCTCAATTAATGAGAAAGTCAATTTGGCACTTAGACTACCTAAGCATATAATGATGCAATCACAGAAGGTACTGTTACAAAGCCCTCTTGAGCATTTAAAAAATGTATTAAAACATGATGTGCTTTATCTGACGCGTATATTCAAAAATTAAGTGTCCGTATAAAATAAGAACATAAGTTTTAAATTTTTTCTTATTTTCTTGTTACAGCATTTACTATTTTCAGGTAGTGGAATTCCACATATTTTCACGGAATGAAAAAAATCAAAGTCTGATGAATTTCTGGGAACAATCTCATTGAGTAACCTCCAATTTTCTCCCACTCAAGCACTGAAACAATTGGACAGCAAACACAAAGACTTGAGCTGATATGAAATAGCTAAACTCAGGTCTACAGCTCCTACAAAGAGCATTTCCTACACATTTCCAGGAAAACCTATCTGCTGATGGTCAGATACTAACCTTCTGCAGCCTTTCAGCAATTTCCAAGAGCTCAGATACATACTGTCTTCCATTTAAGCCTGCTTGCTTCATTTGACTGTACAAAATTTTTTCTTTTAGGAGAATGACTTCCTCTTTCCTGTAAAGCTCCAGATACTGTGAATTCTTCATAACAAGTAGGGCTGGATAAGTCCCATGTTACGGCAATCACATGAAAACTGCCTTGGTACTGAGAAAACACATGGATTTTCACATTAGTTGGAGTGATCTTGATAGGACATCCTTATGTGCACATATTGTTTTACTCTACAACTCTTCAGGTTATAATTTTAGTAACACACTGTCCAGCACAGCAGAAAAACTGGGATTTTTTGCAGGGTTTTTTGTGGTTTTTTTTCCCTCTGAAAATAACACCATCTTTGCCCTTCCACAGTTCAAGATTAGAACTGGTTGATATCACAACGAAAATACACTGTTATTTCAATGAAAAGGATGGGTTCAGTCTCACGGGGTGAGAAATGAAGCTGCACAAGAAAAGATACTGAGATGAAAGGGGAAAAACTAGAGATCCTCACTGATCCTGCTGCCTTTGCAGCAATCCCTCCTGAAACTTGTCACCAACAGCAGTGTTGCCTGCCAGCAAAATGGTACATCACTACTATTAGCACAATGAAGAGGCATGATGGTTTGACTCTTCCTTATATTGGGAGCTGCAGTGAATCATCCCATCCAAAAGCAACTATTCCCACTAATAAAAGTAACAAGGACATGCCTGTGTTGGTCTGAAGATCAATACAGTAGAATCATGGAGGATAGGAAACAAAATCAAACCAGAGAAACCCCCAGAAAACCCATGCAGACCTTTCAGACAAGACAGAGCAAAACAGTAAACTTTCCAAAAAGGAGCAGCCCCTGAAAATGCATTTACCTGTGACTATAAGAAAGCTTCACAGCAACAGTCTAAATCAAAAAGCAGGGAACACAGTCATAAACATTGTATTTCATTCAAATCTGTGAACTTCAGCTTTTTAAGTAGGTGATGGAAATGTGAAGTGACTCATACAAATATTTAGCACTAAGTGACAGTTTGCTAAAAAGTCTATCACATTCTTTGGATTTGTAAGTCGTATCTGAATTTGTCATACCTTGATTTTTGACTAAATATGTAACACGAACTGAAGTTAGAACTACCTTGTTGCTCCCTCTGAAGTGAGACTATTTTTAAGACAATGACAACCCAGAACAAAAGAGAACACAAGACAAAGAAGTGGCTTATCACACTCCTAGTGACTCTACAGATGCAAAAAGGGTAAGACAGTAAAACCACTAAGAACTAAAGTTTCACCATCAATAAAAGTCAGTGGTAAAACATTTAGGAATGGATTTTCAGACATAAATCCATGCAAAGTAAATGGCCAATGCTGCTGCTCCAGTGGGACATCACATCATGGAAGAAAGGAGATAGGTGATGGGAGGTACCATGTTCTGAACACCACCACAGCCGATGCCCAGTGACAGCAGCAGTTTGATGGAGCCAAGCTGCTTGCTCCAACAAGCAGCAGAGGTAAAAAATTACAGTGGAGAGAAGGATGAACTCACACTGCAGAGAACGGCTCTCTCAGAGCCACATGGATCCAAAGTACAGGACACAATCAAACACACAGAGCGAAGCCAAAAACAGCATGGAGAGGTGCCAGGGTCACCAGCACGGCTTTGAGCAAGCTTCACACAGCACCAATTCTTCCAGCATAACCTTCCCCAAGGCCAGGGACTGACACATCACATGGTAAAGAGAAACAAACAAGCTTGCAGCCTTGAGATAAACTTACACCCTGCAGGTGAGTATGAGCGGATGAACATTCATAAACTTAGGTTTTTAAGTACTTACCATCAGAGCTACAGCTGCACCCTTTCAAAGTGGTTGACTTCAGCTCCTGTAGCAACTGCAAGGTTGACCACCATTGTGTGCTTAACCGGTACAGTTTTCACTTCTCAGTGATTAACAGGAAGAGCCAACTGCCCTGTTTTACCTGAGGCACAAAGCTTATGACCTCAGCTTGGTCTTTGGAGCAAGCCAGAGCCCAGCAGGCTCAAAGTCTGGTCCTGAGGTTCAATGAGACCAAACCTCAAGATGGAATAAGCATCAAGAGCCCATCAGAGCTGGCACGTGCATCCTGCAGCTGTGACTGTGGTTATCCTACCTTTCACAGCTTTCCAGCAACAGCTAGTGACACCTAATGAATACTGTCACTACATCTTTGCTAGAAAGCTAGACTCACACAAACGCAACTAAGAAATAGTAATTGACACAAGCATAACCTAGTTAAAGTAGAGAGAAAACCAGCAAACCTTTCAAAATAAAAGATGTCAGTAAATATCAGAAGTTGCAGAGAAAAAACTGGGAAGCTTTAATAAAAGTTGTGGCTTGTTTTGTTTCGGTGTTTTTTTTTTTTTTTTTAATTTAAATATGCTTTGCCTTTCCAGAAATGTAACACACTTTATACACCCTCAATATGTATCTTTGGTCAGCACTTTTTCCACAAAAGTAGGGACAGTACACATTAAAGGTAAAACGAATGCATAATTAATCTAACAAAGTAGGTGTAGATGTTTCCTCCTCTAGGCTCCAACTGCATGACAGGAAATACATTATTCATGAAAGAAGATGATGGTATAACATTAATCAAGTCATCATGACAAGACAAACAAAGACCACAAGATGTATTCAACAGATACCAGTGTGCAAAAGTGATCAGCTAACTGAAAGGTTCACACAGTCTGTCTACAGAAAACACATACGGAGGAGAAATAAGATGGAACTGTTTCAGTTTGCATCCTATTACGTCTTGTTCCATTTGGGGAACAATCTTTATACAATACAACTACAAAAAAAAGGTTTCTGGGCATCTAAAGACTCGTTATTACAAATCAAAATTAATAAAAGACAAGAGTTAAAATGATTATTTCAACGAACTGAAATTCACATAAGCAGGACATGTATGAAGAACAATAATAAAATCTTTTAAAAAATGAATCTTTCCCTTCTTATCATGTACTTTTTGCCATATTATAAAGCTGCTTGGGGCTAAAGACTGAACACTTGCTCTTCTTCATATTCAAAACAGTTGCAAAAATATTCAGAAATGAAGGAAGAGTATAATTTGAAACAGTGTCAAAAAATAGGAACACAACGTAAATTGATTTGTAAGCAACCGGGCCAGTAAAACCCAGCTTACTAGGAATGTGTGTCAAAATTTGCAGGAAGAGTTCAGACTTCAATCTCTACTTCAGCAGGCATCTTTCCATCTGCTGAGGCTGCCTACTGCCAGAAAAGGTATAGATTTATTGGAAATAAGCTACCACCCTCTCACAAATGCAACTGGAATTGCTCAAAAGGTTTAGAAATTAAGAGCAAGAATTAAAGTCAGACATTCACAGAGAGTTGCATGCAATCTCTATTTTCTCAGAAAACAAGGCTAAAAATATACATACACTGACTGCAAATAGCTTGGTCTTGAACTTGCAGTTTCTGTTATAAGACTGTACTGGAGACATGAGCCTGACCACACAAGTCGCAGAGAATTGCTCTCATTCTGTCTGGATGGATGTATTTCTTAACACGGGAATAGAGAGATGAAGGGAAAACTGTTTCCCTTAAGCAGTAATAGAAGCAAACCCAGGCTTAAAAACAGAGGACAAACATTGTCTGAAGCATCAGGCCCAGAAAAATACAGTTGCTTTACAGAATTAAGCAAGACCCCTCGTGTCACCACAGGGAGTGCGCCTTTGGGCAAGGAACAGACTGCTCACCCGTATCACCACAGCCATCCTGCGTGGTCACTGCAGGGAGGCAGCCCTGACTGAAAACATTGGGTAGGACAGAATGCAACCATTTCAGATGCTGCTGTCAGACCTACCTCCATCAGATGCTGTTTAGAGTAATGAAACAGTAAAAGATATGTATTTATATACATACATTTCATAAAATATTATATACAGCGTGTTATATATACATTCATATATAAAGGTATATATAAAAGGAAGTTAATATCTGAGATTAAAAAATCCACATACAGATCCTCCTCAGCGATAAAAAAATGAAGCAATTCAACTGTTAAACAGCAGTGACAAATAATAAGCATTGGAAGAAGCTGATCATGTACCAGATTATCAAGGGGCAATAATGGATTTTTGTCTCAATATATTTTCCTAATTCATTTTCATATTCCTCATCTTTCCTATTCCCAGCTAAATGTAAGAGTCTCCTACAAGGACTAGATGTGTAGAACCGAATACAACTCTCATCCTATACATAATCTACTTATAAGAGACTGAAGTTTAGATGAAGGCTGGTAGGCTGAAACTGTCTCCAAGAACTATAGTGATAGCTTTCATAGCTTGTAGTTCATACTGGAGTTTCATGGTTACAGGAAATAACCCAAATACTCCAGAAACAGAACAGTCAGTAAAATTTCCAAGTGAAATTCAAGAACAAAGACCAAAACTGTGAAATCTGGCTGCTCACAAGCAAAGCAGTGATCAGTGCAAACAAAGCTGAACACTTGTATGTAATGAAAAAAATTACTCCCGAACCTGGTTAAGTTAGAATTTTATTTTCCAGATAACCTGCAAGACCCATCTATACATGCTGAAGTATTTCAGATGATCCACAGGAGATCATGAAGAAGAAGTTTATATTAAATAAGCTTTAGTATATTTCTTCAATCACAAGTCATTTCCATTCAATATAAACTGTCATAGTGATACCTGGAGGACAACAGCAAGGTGTTTCAATGCAACAAGCTACCACCCACTTGCTATTCTTTGAATGAAAATATCAAAATGCTGCTGTAATAAGGAAATAACATACTCATGCCAAGACTAGAACCATCTGACAAGATATTTTTTCCTCACAGTAGTTACCAGACATATTGATTCACTTTCTCTGTTCCTCATTTTCTTCAGCCTTCTTGAGAAAAGACACTTATAGTGTTACCACTATAAATGGCACCATCAGCAAACAATCAAGCTATTTGAAAATCCATTTTGTACTATCACTGCCAGCTCTAGAATTTGCTGACTGCATATGCAGAAAAACTGTAAGCATTTTTGATCCTAGCTGATTAAGAAATACAAAAAACATTCCTATCACTTTGCAGCACACAGCCAGAAGAGCAAATATATTTTCAACCGTCCCTCCCAGCCATCAGAAGCAAAAAACAGACATGATCATTATGAACTTTTTGTCTAATCTCCTTCAAAAGGTCAGGGAAAGATGAATTTTATGAGCTTGTTTCTGCAAAGTAAAACAGAAAAGGTTCCTGCCATATAAAAAAAACAGCTGACCACAGCCTAAGTTGGACATGGCAGAATCACTACACCATTCAAACTGAGTGGTGGGTTAGTTTGTAATTGTTTTACATATCCTTTCTGTAATTCAAGATGTAATAAGGAACACAGTGAAAAGCAAGTCTTCTAATCAAACAACAAACTACTAACTCAACTGCGTATTAACCCAATTCATATTAACCCACAGGAAATATGGTGTCAGTTTAACAGGTTCCAATTCCCCTGCTGACTAAGGCCTCTAGGAGAGAAAAGGTCTGTGCTCACTGATCAGGCTGCAGGATGATCAGAGCCATTATTTTTCCCTGAATCAGCACTGGGAGGGCAAACAAGAGTTTTCTGCCAGCCTATGAGAGCATTCTTGTAAATACAGCAGATATACTGAAGCCATTCATACCCACTGTATGACACTGCAGGCAAAACTCATGTTTAAGACAGCAGCCTTGTCTTTTGGCTTAACTGAAAGAAAAGTTGTCAGAAGTTATAAATAAAACCTACATAAAATGTGACAAATACTTGGAATGTACTACTGGGGAAAAAAAAACAACAACCCACACTTAAAACTAAAAAGTTAAGCAAACATACAGCCTTTTTTTCCCTCTACAAATGATTGCCTTAAAATACTGAATTAAGCAAAAAACCAGTCTCTAAGTGAAGGCAACTTATTATACTGAGCTTCAAGGGCAAAAATCTACAATAACTGCAGACCATAAACACATTATTTGATCTAGCAGCTCCTAGGATTTAAATCATGCTGATTTAAAAATGAGGGGAAATCAACCCTCTGTTTTATGTAAAGGATGGCTTATTCGAAGTAATATCAAATTGAAACACCCATCATTGTAGTATTATTTCAATCACAGATGGTTTTTCCCCCCTCATAATACACAGACTGCACAAGTGGATAATGATAATGAGACATGATGGCCAGGGAAAGAGGGGAAGTAAAGAAATAAAATTTCATCCCAGGGGCTAAGGATGGTGGTGGGGAAAAACCTGTCTTTCTCAAGACACTCCTAAACAAAAGGAACTAATTCTCCCTGCTACCACCACTCTTCTCACTTGATCTTACTTCACTTGGATATTTAACAAACTTCATGTCGGGTCACTTTGATACCTCACTACCAGGGAAAAATAATCTAAGTCTTCCCACACTGTAAAGTCCCATTTAAGCCTAAACTAAGCATTTTCATTACAGGCGCAAGTCTCCCTCTACCATACTGTAAACCCACACACTCTTTTACCCCCTCGATCACCCCTTCACTAGCCTCTGATGCCTGCGAGAGAAGCACACACAAGCAGACAAGCCAGTCACTGAAGTTTAAACTACTGATGTAATCTCTCCAGTAGCACTCTGCCCAAGAACATGTAACTTCAGCTTAGCCACTCCTGGGCCAGCACTGATAAGCTAATGTGAAATGAAGCAATCCATTTCACAATGTAAACAGTTGTTTGGCTACGTGGGGAACAATATAAACAAATGCATCTATTTATAAATCATTATTTATGTTTGTTGTAGAACACGAATATTATGTTCCAGGGCAGAAGTAAAACTATTTCCAAGAACACAGCAAAAATTCAAACAGCTGGAATCTTCTTCCATCAGCCTGCCCCGCTGACACTCCCTGTTCCAGGTCTACAGAAGCCATAAACACACGATGGAGGGCCTGACCTGTTCAGGAACAAGACACCCTTGAGCCAGCGGGTGGGGGGGCAACCTAATTATCGTACCTATCGGTTCTTCCAACAGCTCAAAAAAGTCAACAATAACATCTCTTCAGCTCAGGGAAGGAAAATGCGAGCCTTTTCCTACTCCTTCCACGGCTGCAACCCAAACGAACCCGTTTCTTCCCGAGCTGCTCACTTCGCTTGTACCGAGAACACTGGCTGGGGATGGCACTCCACAGACCCCTATATTCATTATTTCCCCTTCCCCGAGGAACGGCTACTGCACTCCAGGGCACTGGGTTCTTTCGAGGCGTTTTCGCTCATTTATGGAAACCCCGAGATAAGAGCACACGCGGGGCTGAGGAGCGGCTGTCATTACGCCCCCGACGCGGCGCTCCGCCGGCGGCAGCGCTTCCCGCCGGCACCCTGCGCCTTGCCGTGCCCTCCCCGCAGCCAGGCACGGGGGACACAGCGCCCTGCGGGCCCGGGACTCCCGGCGGGCAGCAGGGATAGGGATAACGCCGCCGCGGGGAACGCCCGGCACAGCCCTTCCCGTACAGGGGTCTCGGGTCCCCGGCGCGCTCCGGCGCCGCCTCCCGCTGCCCCANAGGCGGCTCCCGGCCCGCGGGCGCGGGGATCCCGGGATTTCCCCCTTGGCAGCGCCGCGGGCCCGGGCGTGCCGAGCCGAGCTGCGGGTGTTACCGTGGGGTTTTTCATCTGCTTGAAGCAACAGCACCTCGGGTTGCCTGAGCGTGATAGCCTGGGTCCAGCACGGTCCGTCAGCGGCAGAGAGAACAACGGGGCTGGTTGTGCAGAGGAGGCGGGGGGTTTGTCCTGCCTGCCAGGGAAGGAAGGAGGGGAGCGCACGGGAACCGTGACGGGCACGGCTGTTCTGCGAGCGCTGTTCGAGCCTCCCTGTTGTTGGTGTCTGTACGGAGCAAGGGCCGGTGCTCCCTGCACAGGCAGGGAGGCACGGCAGGATCCACACCGAGCTGGGAGGCGAATGGGAGCTGTCTGGGGGGTTCACCCGGNGGTCCCCGGCGCGCTCCGGCCCCGCCTCCCGCTGCCCCCCCGCCTCGGGAGGCGCCGCCGCTCCCGCCGCCCCGGGCGCCTTACCGTGCCGTGTTATCCCGCGGAGCCGCGGCAGGACGCCGCCGCCCCATCCATGGTCTCCGCCCCCCGCGGAGCCGGAGTGTGCGCGGCGGGCGCCGCTCCCGGTCTTTTCTCCGGCGGGGGAGGAGGAGGNGGCCCGGGCGTGCCGAGCCGAGCTGCGGGTGTTACCGTGGGGTTTTTCATCTGCTTGAAGCAACAGCACCTCGGGTTGCCTGAGCGTGATAGCCTGGGTCCAGCACGGTCCGTCAGCGGCAGAGAGAACAACGGGGCTGGTTGTGCAGAGGAGGCGGGGGGTTTGTCCTGCCTGCCAGGGAAGGAAGGAGGGGAGCGCACGGGAACCGTGACGGGCACGGCTGTTCTGCGAGCGCTGTTCGAGCCTCCCTGTTGTTGGTGTCTGTACGGAGCAAGGGCCGGTGCTCCCTGCACAGGCAGGGAGGCACGGCAGGATCCACACCGAGCTGGGAGGCGAATGGGAGCTGTCTGGGGGGTTCATCCGGCGCAGTTCAGCCCTAGCCCGGGCCGCTGCGGGGGTGACACGGCCCGGCCGCCACCCCGGGGTGGCACACACAGCCCGGCCGCCACCCCGGGGTGGCACACACAGCACAGCAGCCACCCCGGGGTGGCACACACAGCACGGCAGCCACCCCGGGGTGCACACACAGCCCGGCCGCCACCCCGGGGTGGCACACACAGCCCGGCAGCCCGGGCACGGGGCACACAGCATCTCACTGCGGCACTGCTGCTGGGCACCCTCCCACCACCGCAATATGCGGGGGGGGATGGCAAAGGGGGGGCGGGGTAAAAAGCTAAGCATCCTCTCACGCACGGCCGTATACTGGGAAAAGCTCCATTTCAGGTTGTCTACTACAGGAGTTTACACCGAGGATGAAGATGGAAGATGAGCTTGAGAAGCTGCTTGTCTTCAGTCGTCTGAATAGACTGTCTTTTCTCTCCTATTTACCATAACAGAAGATAATCTTATTTTTGTCCTCGGATATTTATGGATAGCTGTGCCTTTTGCATCGGCTGTCATCTGAACAGCACAAGGTATTTGAACTGTCTTCTCCCAGCACAGCCCAGTCCCCTCAGGCTTGTAACAAGTGTCTTTCATCACGAGGAGAATCACCACCACTGTTCTCCATTTCGGCCTAGATGCTGCCCTTGCCACCATGCAAGCAGCCCCCCCTCCCCGCTAAATACAGACTAAATGCATCCAGAATTACTGATCTCTTGTGAATGCAGCCACACATTCAGCGAGTATGGCTTACATTACGGAAAACAAAAAATTACAGACAAACTTAGGAAAATAGAAACATTTATTGAAAGGTGCAACACACTCATGAAACACTTAGCACTAATTATTTTACACTATTAATCCAAAATCTAGCATTTGTAACATTCAAATATATAAGCATCCTTCACACTGAAAAGAGGGCATCCTAAAGTGCATCTTAAGCAACAATTTTACTCATTACCCAAGATACAGTCATAATTTTATCAGAAGTCATTCTCCCAAACACTCATTCTTTACAAAATTTTTTAAAAATAGAACAAGTGTATAATATTAGTAGACTGCAGTTAGTTCCTTCCTAATTCAGCATCTTTAGCAAGTGCTTAGCTGCAATACTATGTTATTACACACAAAAATGAAATTAAACATATCTGTGTTTATAAGACTTAAATTTAATCCTGACTTTTCAGGATCACAGCATATCTGTAATCACTAAGCCTGGGAGTAACCCTGTTGAATTCAGTTATATTTTTCTAGTCCCATACTGAAAGGTAGCTGCTACTACACAATGAAAGCCTAAAGTCCACTTTTGGTCCAATATGAACCGGGTTTATAAATTTTTTAAAAAATAAACTAGATTAATCAACCGTAGCCAAATTCTTGTTGTTTTTTACAACAATAAATTTTGCATATAAAAATGTCAATAGCTGTTCATTAACCTAAATAACTCTCACCCAAACTGTGTAATGTCAGATTCTTCATTTCCAATGTACGCAACTTGTATTTCCTTTGAAAAAGAGTATCACACTCTTTGTGTGCAGAAAAAGAGCAGAAGCTTTCTATTAATTATGTATGGTAGCAAGAGGTGATGTAAAATCCCTAACATTTTAAGAGGATAAGAACATAGAACCTTCTAACAAAAGCTATCTTAAGTGTCTGTATGTTAGTTACTGGATTTTGACATTTTCAGCTCCTTCTTTTTTCTCCTGCAGCTTCCTCCATAGGAACAGAGGAAGCAAAAGAATAGCTATTTACAGGGTAAAATGCAAAACAAAGAATGGCTGGATTTCTGGATCTGAACAGGAGTTTGTGTACCTCATATTTGTGTCCTGTGCTACAGCTAGCATTTTCTGCAGAAGCTGCAAGGTGGTAGATTTTATGATACATTGATGCACTAAATCTTCCCCCATGGTGGGAGTGAGCCAGTAGCAAAGGAAAATGCTTCTTTTCTATCAGTGTTGTGTAGGTACTGTGGAAGAGACTAGATTTAATATATGATCAGGGGAAGTCAAACCCCAGTTAAATAAATTTGCACTGCCCATAGAGCCAGGCAGAATTCCAGCCAAGGTCAGTGAAACAGCTGCCAAAAGACTGTGGGGTTACTGTGTGTGGGCCACATTTTAAATGTCACTTAGTGTTAATACAAGAAAAAAATAAAACTGAAATGTCAGTGTCTAGGAAGTGTTGTGATTGCAAAATGCAAAATACAAAGGGACTAAAGAGCACCACTGAGTATACTTACAGTTAGGATAGTAAAAATAGAAACTGAAGGAATTATAAATGGAAACATTTTCACAGTGTATTTAGAGTAGCACTTTCCTTTACACAGAAGTAGTAGCTACTACTTAAGCATTTTCTCCTTCAACTTTGAAGATGCATTCAGTGAACACAAAACATTTCTCTCAAAAACCTCTTAAAATAAATCAACTAGCATTTCCAAAAAAATGAAAGAAGGTGCAATTTTCTCTACATGGTACATTTAATGCATGCTGGCTCCCAGCTGCTGCAAATATTTAAACGTGTGAGACAGTCCAGACAGTGAGTTCAGTGGACAGGATGAATGAGTAGTGCCGTCTCACTTCTGCTCTGTGATGTGCTTATCCCCGTGCCCATCAGACAGAGGGAGGATGGGACTAGTTAAATTTGAAAAACTTCAATTATAAAGCCATAACAATTGCCAGAAAATCAAGAATGAGGGCAGTATATTAGATTATTTTTCAGGTCTTGGGGATTTTTTTTTTATTTTTCTGTATTTTATATTGATGCTACCTGCTCTTAAATTCAAAGGCAGCTCTCACAAAACCCAATTAGTTTCATTTAATGTCTGCAGCTTTGTAACCAGCAAGCTAATTCGTTACTGAGAAAAGCAACTTTTAAAACAGGGTTGCTTGATATATGAACTTTGTTGTTTGTAATTCCATAGCTTGGCAAAATAGAAAGCTAGTATGCAACAGAAGATATATCTTATGTTGTTCTACATAGTATTAATTAGTTTGAGAAGGATCTTCATCAGAACTGCATGCACACAGAGAGAAAATAATTAAAAATAATAAATCAATATTTACAAATTAAAGGAAAATGGAGAAATTAATTAATACAATGAAAACAATGTTTCACTGTAAATATTTGTTAAAACTAAGTACATTGCCACTGTGAAATACGATGTTGTTTATCATTAGCTAAAACGTACTTGTAGGTTTTAGGGCATACACATACAATATTTTTTCATGACTAAAAATATGTTTTCACAGAAGATGACATCCCCCAATATTTTTGCAAATATCATGTGTGTATATAGAGGAGAGGGAGAAGACGCTGTTACAGTTAAGTCTTAAAGAATGAAAATTGACAATTTTTTCACCTAGATTTCCTTTTATATACATTGTTACTTAATGTTTCCTAGATTCTGACCCTCTATTACCCCTGAAAAAGGCAGAGGGTGCTTCCAGACGCCTGCCAGATGGCCCTCGTGTGATCTACCGAGGAACTGCAATCCATCTTGCCCTGAGAAAATGGCAGAATGCATTCATTCCCTTATAAGAATTTTGACTTCTCCATCATTACAGCTGTTTAGAATGAATTAGAGATTGGGGTGTTTTTTGGTTTGTTATCTGGCATGCACACTCGTGTAGTATTTTATAAACATGTCCTGCATGACATTATGTTAACAGTTTGCCTTTAAATCCTTCATGCAGTGGAGTAGAAAGTTTATTTCAGAAATCTGTTCATGTGAAAGCTCTGAAACTATTTGGTCATGTTGAAGAAAATAATAGAAAGCCTAGTCTGCTTTTAAAAAACATGTAACATGTTCACATATAGAGTTATACTGAACATCAGTCTGTGTAAAATACCAAGTGTAGTTAAAAGCATTAGATACAAGTATACACTCACCTATAAGTATACACCTGTTTTTACAGAATGGACTGCCCTAACTCAGTATTTTGAGTCACCAGTCCAGTTTCATGTCAGCTTTACTCCACACATACTTTCCTCCTCTTCTTAGGAACATCTTCTCATCAAAGCCACTGAATTTTATAGCTGCTTCTACACCAACATCCAGGATAGACTTGGAAGGCTCTTTCCGTCCATTTCTACAGTTTAGAAAACACATCTGGAACATCAATACAGAAGATGATAAGATGTTAGAAAGTCAATTTGTACAAGCTTCATTTTTCTACAGACTTAAGAAAGTTGCAGTGTGATTCCACAAAAGCCTTTGTAAGTGCATGAAGAGGCTCACTCTAGTCCTTAGAAGGCTCAAAAACTCGCGGTTAGACATGTGACCTATCCTAACAGGAGAAAAGCAATATCATAATTCATGAAGATTAAACATTGGCTCTTCAGTTACATGTAAACTAAGTAGGCACTTTGAAACTTAACTTCCAGGGCAAGTTCTGTATTTTTATAGTAAAGAAAAAAAGGCAAAGATGTCCTGCAAAAAACAGACATCTACATTTTAAGATTTGTGATGCAATGATTATGCATGCAAGCTGATGGCAACTTCTCCTTAGGTCATACTATATTACAGTTCACAATATGTCTGATGGGAATAAATCACATCTGTCCCTTGTACTACATGGTAAAATTGTTCTATAGAACGCAGAGTAAATTTAACTGCTTATCACTGTTGTAGACATTCATATATTAGAATACAAATACCACGTATCAAAAAAGACTTACATATTCATCCAGAATGAGGTATGAATCCCTCATCTGTAAGAGATCAAAAAAAAAAAAACTAAATTAATATACAAAACAAAATTCCATTATAATGAAAAATGAGGGACAAAACAAACAACAATTCATTCAAAGTCTGATACAAATCTTTGAAACAGTTGCTGTATCACCACTATTTCAGTGAGCTTGGATGAAATTTATAGAAATAAATGACAGAATTACTAGAATAACTTTATGTATCAATAAACTAGTAATCCTTGGAATATGACCTCTCCAGTGTCTCCAGTGAAATGTGGGTGCTCAACTGGATAAAGGTGTTTTAAATAATATCCAAGTTTTCTATTAACTTCTAGAGTTTTGCATGCTGGAATGATTATTCCATTTTCCAAAGAAATGACATGACCATTTAAACTGGGGTGTTTAATTATCATCCCACCAAACAAAGGTGTTCTCCCAGCTCAAAGGTAAAAAAGCTCTTAGGTCTGCACCAAGAAGTAGGCCAACAGCTGAAATAAGTTTGCTTAGCTAAATGGGCATCTCCTAAATGATCCTCCTTAAAATTCTCTGGGTAGCTGGAGCTTGCTGCTGTGTAGAATAGGAAATCTGATCAGTTTAGTGTCCATCTTTCACACAGGTTTACCGGAAATCTGGAACCAAACCTACCATGGGAAGCCTTTTTTGTAGGACTTCTGTTATGAAAAAAAAAAAAAATAGAAACAGTTCTGGATTCTCATCTTAACCCTTTCTCTGATGAGTCCTTCCTCCCACCGAATGCCTTAAATGCTAACTGCACAGTCCTACTTTTATGTCTTACATAGCAAAGGCAACCCAGTCTGCTCACTTGAGCTCCATACATTAAGAAGTGAACTGTAAATGGAGTCTTAATCTGTGGAGAGGAAAAGGAACACAAGATGGGAGATTTCAGGCACTCCTGAACTTGGTTCAACTTGCTATTTCCTCACTTAGTTCATAAACATTCTTAACAGTGTGTCTTCTAACTCTCCCCATCCCACGCTTAGGATCTGTAGGTATTTACAAAATGGCCTGAGCTCCACCCTTAGGCACCAAAGCCCTTTAGTCCATTTAGTCCTTCATGTAAGCTGGATGGCAGCTGATCAAGTTAACTGGTAGGCTCTGTAGGAGCACAAGGAGCCTTCTCCTGAATAAAGAGCCTGAGTGTGCAATCCAAAGGAGTTCAGACAGAAAATGTTAAAAATGCAACTTTATTGGGAGAGGGATTACCCAAACCCACTATTAGTTGGGTACTGTTCCTCAGTACCCGATATAATGTTGGCTGGGAAGCTGTCTTATTTCATGTAGGTTGATGACACTGGCGTAATGTAACTTCACAGTAAATCTCTATTAGGAAACTATACTTAAAGTGTGTTTATATTAACTTTGAGCCTTTCCAGGATCTTGTGCCCAAGTCAGGAAGAGACTCCCACTGGTGTCCACAGGACTGGGATCAATGGGTTTTTACTCTTCTGCTAATGACTTTGTTGTCAATGAAAAGCCTTAAAGAAAATTTAAAATCTTGGCTTCCACCATAAAAAAAACAGTTGCTGATAAAATTGTACTGCACATCTTCTACGTCACTATTAATAGGTAAAGTATTAATTGCCATGAAAATTTCTTGTTCCTTTCAAATATTCTAATATTATTTAAAAATAAAGTTACAAAAGGACCGTTTAATTTTTACCTTCTGATTAGACTCAGGTACCAAACAGGAGACATCTTTGTGGCGATCCAGGAATCGATCAAAGTCTTCATCACTGATAACAAATTTTTCTGCTTCTCTTAGAGCATCCTCACCACTGTTCTCCCCTTCGATAAGCAGGCACTGGAACACCTGAACACAGAGACCACCTGGTTAAGACTTATGTTTTCACTTGCCTTGAGGATAACAGACTCCAGTCTACGTAGTAATGTCTTTAATTTTTCTGTCAGTGAAGCCACAATGACACAACTTGTGATAACTGAATACTCCACAAAGGGCATGGTGTAGATTTATTTTTTGTAAATTAACATTACAGAGTTCTAAATGTTATAAATTACGATTTTCCTTGCTATCTGAGATTTCACTTACAGTGTGTTTTGGAGTTTGTTTTTTTCTGAGTAATTCTGTGTGTATAACAATTTCCATGAGTCAAATAATGAGAAATTATTCCACAAGTTCTCCCATATTTATGTCACATTGTCTCTACCAATTTTCAAACTTATGTCTAGTAAAAAACTCATAATATGAGTACACTAACCTCTAATACTCTATAAGAGAAAATTAATATACACTTATATCTTGCTAAAAATATGTTGATTTTAATGTATCATTGTTCACTAATTTTTCCTAATTTTCTCTACACCATAACACATTTTCACATGTTAAAGGCTTTCTGTATTAATTTTAATATAATAAAACAACCTAGATCTACACACACTGAAATAGTAATTTTTTTGTACGTAACACAACCAAAAGAAGATTCTTGACCAACTGGGTGCCATTTAAGTGCAGAATGAGATAGAACCTGTCTCAGCACCATGCAACATTGACAAGTAGGCTCCTAACACCAGCCTAAGCTGGAGCTGGAGGTAAGACTCAGGTCAACAGAGGTTCAGACAACCCCAGGACATCATTTCATTATTACTTTTCTTTGAAGAAACCTGTGGTATACACTATTTTCTTACCTTCCAGCGCACAGGGTTGAGTGCCTTGATCTGCTCATTCATATCTTCCTCAACATTAAATCTGTTGATGACTGAATTTATTTTAAAAGCAACAGCATGCTCTCGGCACCACTGTCTCAGTTTATGCAGGTTTTCCACATGGTTCTTCTTTCCTTGACGACGGCCAATTAAAATGTTGACATCCTCATCAAAACTATCACACGAAATTGCCAGAATATCTAAATATTCACCTGAAAATAAGTTTTTTAAACTGGTTAATATCCAGTCCCTCAGCTAAAAGCTGTCAGGACTCTGCTCACTTTCACTTCCTTGTTATCTGTCATGAAATGCCATGTAAATACAGTTCTGTGGAGTCACCCCATCAACCGCAAAAGCCACATCAACAGCAGCATCAAAACACGTAGACTGTGTGTATGGGTCCCCAGCATTATGGAGACAGGCGGAACTATTGTTTTATTACACCACAATACCAAATAGATTTTGGTGGAATGCCTATATTCACAACAGATAATCAACACTGTTTCACTGCTATTTACATTTGGTTTGCATTTCCTATAAATGAACCACTAAGAAACCCTCTCCCACTTGCCCCCAAGCCCATCTATGGGTGACGCTGCCCCGTGGAGGCTCCCCAGCCCTGCCAGTGCAGTTGTGCCCAGTGGTCCCTCCTTACCGTACTTCTCGAACCACTGCTTTCTGATCAGGCTGCCATTGCTAACAATGCTGACACTTGGGAGCTCCAACTCCTGCTTGCAAAACTGGACCAGTTTGCCTACAAATTCGCCTCTGTCCTGAAGAAATGGTTCTCCTCCCGAGAAATTTATTTTCTCCATTCCTAGAGAAGGACCAAAGAAAGATGCTGTGAACCTCTGCTGCCCATCGCCTGCTCCTGCTGAATGCCATCAATGCCCCACGGCAGCGGGACAGGGACATCCCCAGGATAACTTATTCGACAGTACTTGGTCCTACGGGGTCCCCCTCTCACCGGTTCCCGTCGGCCTCCCCTCCCCTGGACTCACCTGCCTCCTTGAGCATCGCCAGCCCCCTCTTGGCCTCCTCCAGGGGCAGCACGAAGGAGGTCTTGGCCGTGTGGAAGCAGAAGCCGCACTTGTAGTTGCACTGCCGGGTGAAGTGGTAATTGACGCTGGTGGGTGTCGGGGGCGCGTCCTCCCCTTCCCGCTCCCGCTCCGGCCGGGGGGCCGAGTCCCGCCAGCCGGGCAGGGACAGGGGCAGGGACAGGGACAGGGACAGGGGAGCCAGGCTCCAGCACAGCGCGCCCAGGCTCCCCCGCAGCGCCGCCAGCACCGCCCGCCCGACGGACAGCAGCCGGCCCAGCACGGCCAGTTGCATGATTCGGCTCGGCTCGGCTCGGCCCCGATGGGATTCGCTGCGGTTCACTTGGACCTGCCTGGACACAGTTGGACTGGACTTGGTTCGGCTGGGGTCAGTTCGGCTGGTCCCGGTTCGGTTCAACCCGACCCGGCTTGGCTCGGCTCGCAGGCTGCAGAGAGGTGCCCGGCGCTCCGCGCTTAAATGCGCGGTGAGCGCCTCCCCTCCGCGGGGGAACCGCTCGGTTTCGTTTTCCATTCTCACAGAAACAAAACTTGGCACCGAGCCGCGGGCGCGGTGTTTTCCTTCTCCCGCCCCGCCTCACGCTTGACACCAGTGTCCCTACGCCCCAGAGCCGCTTCTCGGCCACGGCCACCGCGGAACCCGCCGACTGCCCGGGGCTAGGAGCAGGTTTGAGCACCTCTGGCTTTGAGCGAGTCTAGCATCTAGGACCCCTTTTGGTGTATGAGGTCTCAGTGACTTCAGCTCTTGCGGTTAAACTCGTGAAGTTGAGGGAAAACCGAGCTTGTATAACTGCACTGGACCCTTGTCAGGCACTCAGGAGCTCCTGTAAGTTTAAACAGTTTTGCATGGAAGACTGATGTTAGGAAGCCTGATGACTTCAAATACATGAAAAGAAAATAATTGCAGGTTCTTTATTTCTTGGTCTCCACTAAAGCTAAAGCACCTCGAGCAAAGCTACTGCACCAAGTTGAACACAGGGTTAGCCTTAACAGTAGGAACAGTTGGCAGCCTGAGGTGAGACATTGGTGGCTGCCCACTCATGGTAACACCAGGAAAGACCAGGACCAAGCTGCCAGTTTCAATACTCCTCAATTCCTTGGTGGCACAACAGGTATTCCTGGAGAAGGAACCCCTCCATCATAATACCGGTTGCTGTCTTTGGTCTTCCAGTGTGTACAGATGCACCAACAGGTTCGTCACAAATTTTCAGCCTTATTCTGTTTCCAGTCATCCTGTCCTCACTCTTCCGTGGGCTGTTCAATATTGCCACTGCTGCCAAAGCACAGAATCATACTCAAATCTTAACACCTTCCAACTGTTGTCAATGGCCTAAAATGGAGCTTCCCTAACTTCCACTGACCAGTCAGAACTGCTGATGTAGCCAAGCAGTCTTGCCCTCATGTTGCCTTCTTTTTATTACTTTTTTTCTTTTTCCTTTGAAAAAGGGGATAGAACTATCTTCATCGTGTTTGCAAATTTTCATGGGAAACAAAATCTGTTTGTGAATATGAAGTATTAATTATGCCTGTCATTGGCTATCCTCAAATTCCCGTCATCCTTTCTTCACTTTCCCGGAGGTGATCTAGTGGCTGAATAATGTCTGGACCAGAAAAAAACAGTTTGAACAGTTTTTACTGTTTGAACAGTTTTTATTGTTGTCTCTATCAGCTGTTTCTTGCAGGAGTAGGTTCAGACCAGTAGGGCAGGGTAGGAGGCTTCTTGCTGTGTCTGGCTTCAGTAATGCCACCTCACAAAGGTATTGCTGCAGCATGATGGGAAGCATCTCCCTTCTGAGGCTTTCCAAAATGGTCTCAGAGGTTGTCAGCAGAGATGATTCCAGCAGGAGTTAACCATGTGCCCTTCCAGTTCCTTAAGGTTTATGTAAGACACAAGCTTAAGGATAAAAGCAGGATATTCTAATAAATAAAGAATTTGTTGATCACAAACTTGGAAATATAATTAGAATGGGAGGTGGACAAGACAATGCAAATTTAAACTGAAACCTGACATTGAAGTTGCTCATTGGTAGCTTCAATGTTTCAATTAATTTGGGGAAGTTTGACATGCCCTGTTTCCTCCTCACTCCATACATCCCTTCTGTTGCATGGTAGGAATCCAATTCCATTTCTTATCTTCTCTGTCCCCAAGTCAAATTCCTTTCTTTCCTCATTCATATCTCTTGTTCATGTCCAGTTGAGCCAACGCAGGTGTAGGGACTACAGCCTTTCTCTCTTCTTTGAGGTGGAAAGCTTATGACTACCCTGAGCTTGTTGCCTAGTACCTCAGCTGGCTAGAAAAATTAAGTTCAAAATACCTCATCTCCAAAGTCGTTAAAGAATCCTTGATGAGTATCAGTTTCTCTCAACACAAGACTTACATCTGATACCCAAACATTCCAAAAACATGTCAGAAAAATATTGCTCAATGAATCAGAAAATTAAAACATTAGCATTTTTGGACTGTTTTTCTTTGAAAACACAGATCTCTGTTTCAAGGAACAAAACATGCAGGGAACTTTGCACCCAAGCGTAATCAAAACTTCCTGTTCTTTATAATTCTATCAGTCCTTTCTTAGAAAATGGCAATTATAATTCTTTTTTTTTTTGCCTCAACTAAGTATGTGTTCAGATGACACTCTGCATTACTAAAAGCCTCACAAAGTAAACCCAGACCAGAATGTGCCCCCTGCATATGTACAAGTCCCGGCTGCATCAAGAAAGACATTCACGTTTTACATCCCAAACTGTCTTAGCTCACAGGCTCTATGGTGAGACCTACAAGAAAACACAAATGTGCATTTTTATGTGAAAGCTTTGAATCTACAGGAAATACTGCAAGCAAGAACTGTAATGAAATTTTCTGTCCAGATGCCTTCTGGAAGAGTCTCAGAAAAGAATAAATGTTCTTTGAAAATTGTAGGAAGTATGATTCCTTCCTCTAGCTTCCTATAGAAGTCATCTCACAGTGGCATGATGGAATCCCAGTACTAAAAATGTTTCAGTTCTTCAAATCTGTATCTAAAAACCCTTTAAAGATTAATGCAATTTTTCAAAAATGATTGAATTAGGTTATTAATGGTGCACTAGATAATAAATAAGTACACAACTACCATGGAAGAATCTAAATGGATAAACATAGATAATACTTTTGTGCCTAGTTCATAGGAAAGCAAAACTTTTAAAATATTTATATAATATTTATCTGATTAATGTAATTTTATATTTTAAATAAATATATTGCTTTCTCCAGTGTGGCTGTTTGGCAGTTTCAGTCAAACAGTATCTTACTAGGGAAACCAAAGTACTGATACAAACCAGTAACATAAAAAAGGTTAAAGGAAGAGTCATATGAAGTCACCTGAGAGGACCGGAAATGGTCCAAGGACAACCACGCAAGTCATGCAATGGCAGATGTAATTTTTAGCATTTGATAAATTTATTACTTCTTGCTCCAGTCCCAGCTGGAAATTATCTCTTTCTCATTGCATCTGCAGCACTATAAATGGGATTCTCTCAAGGACCTTGAACTTAGAGTGACTCATCTCTCCTTAGGATGAAGAAATCCGAGGGGAAATTACCAAACAGAAAGCTAAAACCCACATGCAATTAAGTTATGAAAGACATATGAAACACACAATATAAATATAGATACAGATTAGGCACATTTGAAAGAAGTCCGCCATGGGCCCTTAGTGTATATGTGATTTCCCATTCAGAAAGTATTTAAAAGATGGTTTTTCTGATCTAGAACAAGATCATAGAATTGTAGAATGATAGAATAACAGTTTGAGAGGGGCCTCAAGGATCATCAGATCCTTTCTTGACAAAAGCATGTTGGGAGAAGGAACTTTCTGTGTCCTTTCCATAGCCTTCCCTAAACATCTGGCCACTGTCATGGGCAGAAAAGGAATCTCTCCTGGCCTGACACTATACTGACTTCTGTGTTCTTATGGTGTTATCCCCAAGCCTTTTTCTTTACTGGAAGGCCCCTTATTGATATTCTTTAAAGTTTATTCTGCATTAAAAGAGCAGTTTTAATTGTGTGTATTCTATGTAGCTATACATTTTATGGGCCTTCAACTTAAGTTTTTCCTGCCTGTGTATCACACAGCTGTTTATAGGACTGTACACTTAGATATATTTTTAATTTACAGCCTAATCAATTTTCAGGGGCTTTTTTTCTCTTTTTCCACTTTGTGTGGATCAAAAATATTGGAATATTCACATGGCTTTTTGTTGTCTCTGTATCTCTTCCCTATAGCTCTATGTAAGCACAGTGGACACTCTAAGATGTGAAAATGCAACTCTAAGATGTTTTGTACATATTTAGCGTATTTTTTCTTCAACATTACTTCATATTATACAGAGGAAAAGATTATAAAGATCCTTGTAAAGAGGCTGAAAAATGCTTAACATAAGTTAATTTCAAAATTGAGTTATACTCCCTCCACTGATTTTAAATACAACAAAACATCTTGGACATAAAAGACAACTCTTTTCTTATATTATTACTTGAATCCTGCAAGAGGGTACTTTTAAGTAATTAGGCAGGAGAAGAGGCATCACATGCCTATTATGAATGATCTCATAAGCGTATTATAAATGAAGGAATCACCACCAGCTTGCCTCAGGAATTGTAACAAGGTTATACCAAGGTAGTGAGACGGGAAAAGGGAAAAGGGAAAATGAAAGTAAGTGCTTTCCATTTGTTCAGCAGAGAGGGGAAAGGCAACAGTAGCAAAAAAAAAAAAAACAAAAAAAACCAAACAAACAAAAAACCAAACCAAACAGAAGAGAAAGAAGCCGAGAGGTCAGCGAGGGAAATGGCCAGATTTACGAGTGCTTTTGAAATGAAACTTGGCTGCAAGTCAGTTGGATCTCAAACAAACGAACAGAAAAGTGTCAGATGAGTTTCGGTATAGATAAAGGTGAGGCAGTGCAGATCCGAAAGAATCATTGAAACCTTGAATCATTGAAACCTTGTGTACCTGATGCTGAGCTCAGCAGTGGCACTTGTGCTTACAAAGGAGATCTTAGTCACTGTTGCTACTCCTCTGAAATCAATGGCTCTGTGGGAGGCAGAGGAGAAAAAAAGTCAACTAAAAGTTTAGTATCACCCAGAAAAAAGGTAGATTGCATTACTCTGCTGGTCTGTGAAACTTTCTAAGTGTAATCAAATCCTGACTAGAGGTCCCATTCAGGTGTCCAAATCTTGGCAGGACCTTACAAAATTAAAGAAGTTATCCTTGTTTCTAAATGATCAAGGAGATGAAGCAACTGCCTTACAAGGGATGGAGGCTGTCATTTCTGGCATGAAAAGGCTGAAGGGGAAATCTTTAAAAAAAGGTAATAAATAAACTGAATGTTGAACTGTTATTCACCAAAATCAGTAATATTATTAGAAGAGTCACTTGTTGAAGTAAGTAGAATGTGAGTTTAAAACTTATAAAAGAAAAGTTTTCATGTAACAGTTGCATTGCTGGAATTGGACACCACGGGGGTTTGTGGAGGTAGATTCTATCACAGAGTCAAAAAGAGATTTAGGTAACTCCATAAGCAAGGATCCACCACAGGTGCTGAAAGGGAAAGATGAGGATGTACTATTGAACATTCCTAATTCAGTTACTGTGGATGCTGGAGAAGCACAAGGACTACGAGATGGGACCACAGATAAGCCAGGCATATATACAGCATGTCATTCTGGCAGACGAAATATTGGCTGAGAAGAGCCCCTACTCTTAATCAGTGCATATTATTATGGTCTCAAAGCTATCTATTGGCTTCCTGTATAACAAACCATGTTTTCCCCTGTGTCTTCTGGTATCCATACCCACTGCCATAGCCATGTGTTTGAGTGATGTGGAATGGTGCTGGAGTTCTCAGGTATGAAACAGCCTTTAAAAAACCAAATGAATTTTGATACATGATGCTGAGACTGTATTGAAGAGCTTCCAAGGCTACATTTCCAGTTTTGGCTCTGGCCCAGCCTTCCACCAGCTTCTTCGGGATGGGCAGTTTCCAACTAGTACAGATGATTTGCAGCTGGTACTGCCTACCAGCTGCACCCTGCTCTCTGCCGTTACACTAAGCAAAAGGTATTTGTGCAGGTGTTTGAGACGACCAGAGGAAGACAAGTTTCCAAGGAGTTTCTTGTAGAGTATACAAGCTTGTAGAGTTGATTCGTTCAAAAAATGCATCAGAAGTTTAACTTTTGGTATCTCTAAGTGGCAGTTTTCCAGCTATTGGAAAAGAGAAAAAGATTTCTACAGAGATGCAGGTTTTTCAATATTTTAAGTTACATCTTCTGAAAACTCAAAAACTACATTTTGGGCAATGTTACTCATAGCAGCTGTCGCGAGACTAAGTCAGTGCTATTGCTGTTTGCAATTCTTCTGGTTCCTGCCTCTGAGCCGATGAAAGCTGAAATTGACCATTGCAAAGTTACGAAAACAGGCTTGTACAAGTCCGGTTTGCTCCCAAAATTATTTGTGTCTGTTGGTCTTGTTATCAAGGCACTGAGTGGCCAAATAATGGGGTCAAGTTACTGATATGCCTGACAGCCCAGTGCTGCTTGTGCACTGCAACTCATCAAAGCAGTTTAGTTTGTTTACGACTTGTTTGTCATTTTGGGCCAGTCCCAAGCAGCGGAGCATATTTGCACTCTGTTTTGTTTTGGTGGTTTTTTGTTGTTGTTTTTTTTTCTTTTTCTTTTTCTTTTTTTTTCTTTTTTAGAGGATCACCAGGATTCAGCCACGAGAGCCCGTGGGAATGGGACCTTTTGTTGCTGGCGGGCGGGCAGACAGGATCCCGAGGCCAGGACCTTACATCCCATGATTGCTGGTGATCCCATCCACCCACAGAGCCATTCCCGCGAGTCCGAGCCCATCCATCCCGGTGCCACTGACGCGGGGCGGGGGAGGCAGAAGGGCGTCCCAAGGAGCTGCATCTTGCTCCGGGCTGGTCCCCGCGCTTTCCGGGATAGCCGGGCCAGTTTCGTTTCCCGCTGGCTCCTCCTCCGCCTCCGCGCACCTCCCTCCGCCCTGCCGCTCGCCCCGACTCCCGGCTCCCTGCACCCGGCTCCCGACTCCCGGCTCCCTGCACCCGGCTCCCGACTCCCGACACCCGGCTCCCTGCTCCCGGCTACCGGCTCCCTGCTCCCGG
>VYXC01008135.1:95799-131559 GCA_013397175.1 Platysteira castanea
TCCCGGCTCCTGTTGCCATCTCCGGGCCCGGCGATGCTGCGGCGCTGCGCCCCGGGCTCCCCGGGCCCCCGGCCCGTGGTCCGCGCCCTGCCGCCGTCCGCCAGCGCCCTCCGCCAGCGCCTGCGCCAGGTCAGCACCGCGGGCGCGGGGCCGACGTTCGGCTCTTCAGCGCCGTGGGACGGGCGGGTGCCAAGGGGGCGAGGGGTAACCGTTTCAAACGAAGGGAGGGCAGATTCTGAGCAGATGTAAGGAAGAAGCTTTTAATGATGAGGGTGGCTAAACACTGGCGCAGGTTGCCCAGAGAGGCGATGGATGGCCCATCTCTTGAAACATCCCAGGTCAGGTTGGACAGGGCTCTGAGAGACCTGATCTAGTTTAGGATGTCTCAGTGCATTGCATAGGGGTTGGACGAGACTGTCTTTAAAGGTCCCTTCTGACCCAACGCATTCTATGATTCCATGATCTCTTCTTGCAGTGTGCAGAACGGATCCCAGAGGCTGAAGCAGTACTTGACCTGCTGGAGAAATCTCCAGAGCATCAAAAAAAGGGAAGTTTTCCTGTCATAGTTTTTGAGGGGCTGGATGCCACAGGTAAGAGCAATGTATGGTTGAAGAACCACAGATGAGAAACTGTTAAAAGGAGCAACTGCTATGGTTTTTATTAAGAAACAAGGCTTAAAAATAATAATTAAAAAAAACCAGCCTGGAATCCTGTGACAGATAAGGAGCTAGTAATTATACATGCCAATCTGTCTTCCTTACTTGTAAAAGATTAGTGTATGCTAATTTACATTCAGTGGTTTGATTCCTTACCTATGTAAATGAAGGAATACAGAGTGGAGTACTGAGAATTAAATTTCTTGTGCAGATGATGAAACACCTTTACTGGAAAGTTTTCAAATAAATGAACTAAAATAGTGTTAGTCTGGGAAACTGCCAGCAGTGTGTCTCAGGGAGAAATATTACTTGCCTCTGAATAGCTTTGTTTTCTGATTTGTCAGTTAAAGAGAACTGAAAATCTCCATAAAAAAAGGAATTGGATGATCAGCATGGCAACATTCACATAAATTGCGACCTAGAAAATTATTATAAATAAATATATAGGGAAATTGCCATGACTATAGAGAGAAATTACCATGCACTTAATGCATTTAAGGGAGTGAAGACTGAGAGTTGGTGAAAGGAAGGGCTGGAAGGCCCAGAGAGCAGGAAGGGGAATAATAATTCTTGCAACCAGACTCAGAATCATTTTCTGCTGGAAACCTTATGACAAGATACTCAGGTTACATATTCAGATGTCAGAACCCACGTTCCACATAAACAGACAGGAGTGTTTTTCAGTTTTTAAGACTCAGGTGTATCTGGTAAATAATAGAACAAATGTTTCCTTCTGTAAATGAAATGTAGGCAAAACCACGGTGACCCAGGCTGTTAAGGACACCCTGAATGGCGTTCTGCTGCGGTCCCCACCCGCTTGCATCAGCCAGTGGAGGACTGTATTTGATGATAAGCCAACACCCATCAAAAGAGCATTTTATGCTGCGGGCAACTACATTCTGGCTTCAGAGATAGCGAAAGCATCCACTCAGGCACCTGTGATCATAGACAGGTTTGTGTATTTAAGAAGCCCTCTTATACCAGTGCCATTATACAACTGTTCAGTGTTACAAGCAGTCAGTGATTGTCTCTGTGTTTCTTCAGGGGTTTTGTTTTGTGGTTTTTTGGAAGCACTCTGCAGAGAGTCAGATAAATATTATATCTTATAACGAGAAACACTTACGATAACAGAAAAATAGGGAACTTCCATCAGTGTAATACTCATAACTAGCTTTAGGACACATGAATATTGTTACATCTTCGATTAGGAATAGCGGAGGCACAGATTGTGCATCCTGAGCTAAACCAGTGTTTTGTGACAAACCAGAGGAGACTGTGGGCTGCCTGGTCATGGCTGTCCCTAAGATATGTCTGAGATATGGGTGGATTGGAATGACTGAGTTTTAGGTAGACTTATTCTTTGCGAATGTAAAGCCAGACACATGCTTCCCACTTTTTTGGGTTTGTTTGTGTTTTTTCTGGTTTTCACTAACTGTGTAGGCAGCTTACAGTATTACTGTTAATAAAAAAGTCTACATGCACTTTGAACCCTCTGGCTTATTTCAGTAGCTGTACTGTAACCTCCCGCTGCAATACACACACACATAGACACACAGAGAAGTTGTTTGCATGTGACAGCTATTTTAAACCAACCTCAAATCCACTGAAACCTACCAAACACAGTGCCTTGTAGTGGGGAGAATGTTAAATGCAAGTGAAATTAGTAACATTAGTAATGCCTGTGTTCATTCACATGTTTGTGAAGACTGCATGTTCTCTACCAAATCTGTTTCATGAAGTAGGATGGGAACCACAAAAAAGCGGACTCAGAGTAAAGGATTTTGAGATATAGTATAAATCTTCTTTGACCTGTCTCAGTATATGAGGAGACTTTTTTTTGACAGGAGTATCTGGAACAGTCTTTGTATAATGTTTTAATTAACAGTTCACATTAACTCTGAATAGTGCACTGAGTATTATCATTGTTAAGAAAGAATGAATAGCACAGAACTGTTACTTGGTTTTCCCTTCAAAGCCATGTTGTTGCCTATCTCATAGTTATTGACTTGTTATAGTGGCAACTGTCTCCTATATTACTGAAGAATTAGTGTCCTCTTTAAAATATATCTCCCTCCATTTTGTATTTTCCTGACAGATACTGGCACAGCACAGCTGCCTACACAATTGCTACTGAAACAAGTGGGAAAGTCCAGGATCTTCCACCAGCTCAAGACGAGGTGTATCAGTGGCCTGAAGATCTGCTCAAACCTGATCTTGTTCTTCTCCTGACTGTTGACCCTGATGAACGAGTCCGGAGACTTCAGCATCGGGGGCTGCAGAAAACAAAGGAGGAAGCTGAGCTGGAAGCTAACAGCTTGTTTCGCCAAAGGTACCCTTTAATGGAGAATAAGAGGCTGGAGGCAATCTTGGCTCCCATGGGATCAATAACAAATGTGCCTCTCACATTACTGGAACAAGAATTTCCTTGGTATAAGCTTTTGGTTTGGTGTTTTGTTTCAGGGTTTTTTTTGGCAAGGATTCATGGCTGACAGGGAGGGTAAATTCTGTCACTTCTAATTGAAAATGTTTGAAAGATGCAGATGTAGAATTTAATTGTCCTGTAAAGGAGCTTTGAGTTAAATACTTCTATTTTTCTTTGCTGCTTTTATTTTAGCACCTTTCTGAGTGAGGTCATGAAGGAGATGGACCTAAAAGTTCCAGGACTGGGATGCAAGAAATTGAAACACACAGCTTCCCCAGGAAATTCTGGAATTCAGATGCAGATTGAGAGAATAAAATTTAAATATCCTCTTTAAATATCCTATTTAAATATCTTTAGCTGTGCAAAGTGTCTCCAGTACGAGTATAGTCAACACTTTCAATGGAGCCCTCAAAGTGATTCACCTCACCACTTGTTTGGGGCTCTGTGATAAAACTTCAGTATCTAAAGCTTTTTGATATGAGCATGACAGATGTGATGCAGAACCAGATGTGATGCACCAGAAGTGCCCAGGACACTTTCTGGGCTGGGAACTGGAAGTTAACTGAGAGAGTCCAGAGCATCTCAAGCAGTACTAGGTACATTAACTTAAGCAACTGAATGTCACCCTAGGTATCCTACTTCAGGGTGTGCTGAATTGTTGTCTAGGCTCTGCCAAATGCATTGATTACATTGTCTTTGTCTAAGGTGGAAACTTAAATACCCAGTGTTTGTGTAGATACCTCAGCAGAGACACCTGAATATTGGTTTCCATATCTACAAGCAAGGCTGAAATCTGTGTCTAGGGTTTTAAATTTCTGGTGATGATATGCCTTAAAAATAGTCACTGGCAACAGCCAAATATGGCTTTACAAAGGGGAGATTTTGCCTGACAAATTCAACATTGGTGGATGGGGCAGAGCAAAGTCTACCTGTATTTCTGCAAAGTGTTTGACAGTGTCCCACATGACATCCTAATCTTCAAATTGTAGAGGTGTGAATTTGATTGATGGACCATTCAGTGGATGAAGAACTGGCTGGACGGCAGCACACAAAGATTAGTGGTCAATAGCTTATTTTCCACATGGGAAACAGCGACAAGTGGTGTCGCTGGGGGGTCAATACTATTCACCATCTTTTTGGTGACATGGACAGTGGAAGCAAGTGCACCCTCAGCAGATTTGCTGACAACACCAAGCTGTGTGGTGCAGAGGACATGCTGGAGGGAAGGGATGCCATCCCAAGGAACATGTACAGGCTTGAGAGGTGGGCCTGTGCAAACCTCGTGAAGTTCAGCAAAGGGAAGTACAGTGTCCTACATCTGGATCATGGCAATCCCAAGCACATCTACAGGTTGGACAGTTTCACCCTGCAGAGAAAGATTTGAGGGTGCTGGTTGGTGAAAAACTCAACATGAGCTGGCGATGTGCACTCACAGCCCAAGCGACCAACTGTGCCCTTGGCTGCATCAAAAGCACCTCGGCCAGCAGGTTGAAGGAAGGGATTCTCCTCCTATACATTGCTCTTGTGAGACCCCACCTGGAGTGCTGAGTCTACTTTTTGTGTCCCCAACATAAGAAGGACATGGAACAGTTGGAGCAAGCTCAGACAAGGGTCACAAAGTTGATAAGAGAACTGGAGCACCCCCTCTGTGAAGACAGACTGAGAAAGTTGGAGCTGTTCAGCCTGGAGAGCAGAAGGTTGAGTGGACACCTCATAGCAACCTTCCAGTATCTGAAGGGGACCTACAGGGAAGCCAGAGAGGGACTCTTCATCAGGAAGTGTGGTGATAGGACAAGGAGCAATGGATACAGATGGAAAGAGGGGAAATTTAGGTTAGCTATTAGGAAGAAATTTTTAACTGTGAGGGTGGGGAAATACTGAAACAGGTTGCCCAGAGACACTGTAGATGCCCCAACTCTGGCAGTGTTCAATCTCAGTTTGGATAAGGCCTTGAGAAACCTAGCCTGGTGGGAGGTGTCCCGGCCCGTGGTAGGGAGGGTTGGGACTAGATGATCTTTAAGGTCCATTCCAGCCCCTTAACATTCTATGATTGCTTAATTTTTACAGAAACTCTGTGTAGACACAGAGCTCATATAGTGGGACCTGCAGAGGGATGAGTTAGCTAGGAAACACACTGCCATTTAAGAATCTTTCATGTTTTAATTCTGTTACTTCTTCTTCTTCTTGTCAGAAAGCCCTTAGAGCTTTCCACCTGTTAATTATGTCAATTTGAATATGAGAACATCCAGAATCTTCCTTGATTTGTCTTGTGACTTCCATCCTGAATGGCATTATGGGAACATAGAAATGTTCCCGTATCAATCACACCCTCAAAGACTAAATGTGGGAGAGTTCTGCATTATGCTTATAGCCTAAGTGAGGAGGTTTTCATCCTGTATTTCATCCTGTTATTCATCCAGTTAGTTGATCAGAGGAAGAGATTGAATGAGAGCTGTGTAATCCAGTGAGTCAAAGCTGAGATCAGTCAATGAGCACACATATACAATGCAATGCCATATAGTTCAGAGATACCTTGGCAGAAACTGAAAAAAATTAATTCAGGTGCTAGAAGCAGACTGTCCACTCTACTGCTATACCAGACTGTATCCAGTGATAGGTTTTATGCCATGCCATGTTAGTAAGGCTGGAGCTCTGGGAATCAATGTCAAGGAAACTATGTGCTTTGAGATTTACATTGTAGTAGTTACTAATGGTTTTATTGCTCTTTGCAGTAGATTTCATTCTTAGCTTCTTATTAGATTTTCTATCCTCTGTCTCTGCAGCACAAGCACTGTCTTCTGAGACTGATGAGTAGTGTCATTTCATATCCTTGCATTTTGAAGTTTAATTTCTCTTGTTTTGTTTTTAAATAGAGTTGAAGAGTCATACAGAAGAATGGTGAATCCTGCATGCCAAGAGGTTGATGCCAGCCCCTCCAAAGAAGAGGTTCTCAAGACAGTGCTACAACTAATTAAGAAACACTGTGCTTTTTGAAAGCAACTTTTGTGTAGTAGCACTTAAAAAATACTTTTTATTGCCCCACTGGTTCTGCTACCTGAAAACGCACAGCGATGTGTTTTGTCTCACAGAAATACTAAATACTGTTTTATTCTGTCAGCAGTAATCTGTGCAGGTGGTTGCTACTGTACTTTTCTGTATAAGGCAAAATGCTACTCACGTCATTCAGCATTCTTGGTAAAGAAACATACTACAGTGATTTATGAAGTACCTCAGAGTGCTCTCTGACACCAGGACATTTTAAGATGCTATCATGTTGCATCTTCATCACCAGGAGAACCTGTTCCTGAATCTGTTGTGTACCAAAATTTGCTGGACTGCGTCAGGAGCATTAGATGCCCAAGGAGAGGCTGAAATATCATCAGCACTAACACAGTAAAATGACATTTTATTGTCATTAAATGTCATAACATTTAGGAACAGAAAATCCAGTGGCCCAGTGTTGTTTTTTTTGGAAGAGAGGATGAGCAGCTGTTGCTGCTGTTGTGATGGGCATCCTACATTTAAACATGTTGTAAATGAGTGCCAGTAAACACCAAGGGCTCTAAGTAATAAAGTCCAAGCCTGTTTATATATGCAACTGAAATATCAATTATTTTCAGAGGGAAACCAGAAAATGCCAGCAAATGAGAAACAGAGACCTGAGGGGAACGCAAAATTAAAAACTTATAAATCATCACGAAAAGATTTTTTACAAAACATTTTTTCTATCCTATTAGTATTTGTTAATGTGAACTAGTGTTCCTTTGAGAGAATGCAGAATGAAAAACTGCAGGGATTCTGAGCAATGGGAATGATTGCACCTTTTCACCTTTCTTGAGTGGGTGTTTGAACAGGTTGAATGTCAAAGCAGGCTACGTCAAGATTTCAGCTCTTCAAAGGCTTCTTTTTTATATACATTAGTTTTACTATTGTTACTCCTAAGTATAAAACTAAACATATGCATAAGCCTTTGTGAGGTCAGAAATTAAGCCGTAGTTTCAGAAAAAAAACAAACTAAAATGTAAATTTGATTTAAAACACTTCTATTTACTTTCCTGTTTTAAGCAAGTGCAATTATCAATCAATCTGTCCTCTAAATAAAAATATACTCAGTACTGTAGTTCCCATATCCAGTACGTATATACAAGGTGATAGAAAGAAAAACTTCTAAAAATACATTTTATTAATACACTGTTTAATGGTTTTGAATATATGTTATTAATATATGATATAATTTATACATTCTATAAATTTATAAATTCTAGAAATAGATGCTGTTGTGTTTGCTGTATTATTTGTATTTCAGGAGCCTTTGGATTTGCCATGCATGCAGACATAAAATGCATACCTGTAGGTGCTCCAATTATTTCAGAAGTTATAAAGTATTCAGGTACTCAGTCCTGGATAGAGGAAATTCTCATATAGAAGACACCACTGCATATTAATCATCAGGGTGCAAATATGTGCCTGCCCTAAACATTGTGTAGCCTCAGCTTGTCCAGGTAAAAGATAACTTGGCTTGAGAAACTCCACTGGCCTTTTCTCCTTATGCAAACTTGCACATGAAGCCAGACTTTCTGGGTTTTGATGATGAGTTCTTAGAAGTGTAGGTTTGTATTTGAAATTGTGCTGATAATATATATATCTGCAAAAATTGACATCAGACATTATTAATTACACACGTGCAGAATATATTCATAGTCTAAGTTTTTATATAATCCAAAGCTACTGATGCAGACTAGGAGAACTGCAAAGCAAGGCAGACAAAACCAACACTCCCTTTCTAATGTCTTGTTAGAATCGAAGGTCTGCAAGAAGCTGTGTGCCACGTGGAGGATGTTAATGTGCAGAATCACTCCCATACTTCCCATTTCTGTGGCATTTCGGCCAGATTTTTGTCCACAGTGTCTAAAAGAACTGCACTTTCACATTTAGAACAAATCACAGAATCATAGAAAGTCTTAGGTTAGAAGGGACCTTAAGGATCATCTAGTTCCAAACTCCCTGCTGTGGGCTGGGATACCACCCACTAGATCAGATTTCTCAGGGGCCCATTCAGTCTGGACTTGAACACTTCCAGGGATGAGGCATTCACAGCTTCTCTGAGCAACCTGTTCCAGTGCCTCAACACCCTCACAGTGAAGAATTTCTTCCTAATATCTAACCTAAATCTCCCCTTTTTTAGTTTAAAACTATTTCCCCTTGTCCTGTCACTATCTGCCCTTGTGAAAAGTCACTCTTCCTCTTCTTTATAAGACCCCTTTAGGTATTGGAAAGTTGCTTTGAGGTCTTCCCAAAGCATTCATTTCTCCAGGCTGAACAGCCCCAGCTCTCTCAGCCTGCCTTTCTAGGAGAGGTGCTCCAGCCCTCTGATCACATTTGTGGCTTCCTCTGGACCCACAGATGTTCAAATGTGAGGTTTGCCCATGACTCCTCCTACACAGGCAGGTCTGGGAGAGGAGCACAGGAATACACAAATGGCCATCCCACACCCAGCAAGAGCATCCCCTGGGTCAGAAATTCACAGAAATTTTGCTGGACAGTTTGATGGCCACAAGAGGTCAGGATTTTTGTTTAAGTGTTTGAAAGGCCGGTAATCTTCAAGTATTTCCATGCCGTTTCAGAAACTTAGGCTGTTCCTTGGCAGGTAAAAGTGTTTTTCTGCAGCTTTGGAGTGTGCTTGCTGTGTAAGACTGGGAGGTTAAGCCATGACACAGCACTGGCCCGTGCCCACCAGCCTCTGCCAGGCAGTACTGTGTGGTCAGCCCAGGGAGCATCCCTGCTTACCTGCAGCCAGGCCACGCTGGACCCCAGGAGTTTGCTAGTATAGACAAGGGCTGCTCTCTATCAGTCACCCTCAGGACAGGAAACATGCCAAAGCCTGTTTCTTTTATTACTATCCCTGCAAAATTAGTAATGTGACAATTTATTTTTTTACTAGCTTTAGGACATGGTCCTGCAAAGACTCTGATGGTACAGTCCTCAGAGCATCTGGGGCGTTAGGCCAGTAAATTAGACAAATACAAACTGAATCTCAAGCTTTGCAATTATTCTGTTAAAGCCAGTGAATTCAGCCCTTGCTGAACAATAAATGCCATTTTTAAAATTCAGCTGTTTCTGGAAGGACAAAGCAATACTTTTGTTGTTGTCAGATTAAGCTTTGCATACTTTTTAGTTTATTAAGAAAAGAGTTTTAAATGAGAGAATTTTACAAGAAATGCTATTTTATTATTTTGTTTATTTTATATCATGTATTTTATTTCCTAGAGCACACCATAGTATTTCAAGCCTCTCCTTTCTCATTTTTAATCGCACTTGCTTCAATTTTTTTGGTCTAGAGGGGAAAAGATGCTAAAATAAAATGGTATTCAGTTGTCTAAACATAGACATCCACAGCAGTTAGTCTCCCTAAGGTATCTGAGATGTCTGCGTGGGGCTGCCAGATATGACACAAGACATTTGGTTGAGCTGTTGGTCTGCAGAGTGGCAGCTGGAGGCCTGCAGGGATACCATATGGTGCCTAAAATGGCACTATTCACCCATTTAAGCAGTGAGAGGGTTAGGAAGCAGCAGTGCAGCCTCTTTGAGTCTACATTAGCAGGTGGCCTGGAACAAGTAGGGGTGATCTGTTGCACAGAGCAGCTGGCACAGGGGACCCAGTGTGTGCCCTCCATGTATTTCAGAGATTTATTTTAGACCAGCTCTAATCTGGTCACATTGACCGGCCTCATGTTAGCAGCTGTAGTGCAGCAAGTGTGCTCCTACACCAGATCTTTTTTGTTTAGCTTTGTCTGGATGGAGTCCAGTTGATAGATGCCAGGACTGTTCCAGCACATGAAGCAAAGGATGGGTGGTTGGGAGGAACGCTGCCACAGCACTCTCCTGATCCAAGCTGAAGTGCTAATGGGGATGTATTGTGTAGAAGAGATGTAGAAGCAACATAGATCTCTTGGAAAGGTTTCCTTGGAGTCAAAACAGACTTTGGGGCCATTTTCATCAGTGTGCTAATTGAGGGCTAAGCTGGAAGATGCTACAGCTCCTTTTGGTCCATGTTTCTGGGCTGCCTGCCAGATATAACCTCAGGACAGGTGCAAAGGGTGGATTTTGGGGTGTGTTTGACCTCATCCTGCCATAGCATGAGGTGTAGCCATGGGGCTCACCCAGTGTATCAGTAGTGACTGCTGCTATCAGTCTGGGAGGTGAGGAAGTTACTTGCAAGCAAATACCAAACTTCAGCAGTGAAATGTAAGGCAGGTCTTTAACCATTCCCCTCCCAAAAATAAATTGCAAGACAATTTCCCCAAAGTCAGACGCTAGGAGGGAACACACAGGCTCTTTCAGAAGACATGAAATATTTATCTCCACTACAGCTACAGTTTCAAACTCATGATTTTTACCATTATTTTCTGTAGAGTTATCAAGCAATTTTATATACAAAATGATATTTTATCTAGTAGGAGTTCACTGTGCTGAGTGCCTGGAACTAGCACACGGCAGCTAGAGAGGCCAGTTCTTCACTAGGTTTTCTTCACTGTGCTGTATCTTGTGTCTATTCCCCATAGCATTATCAGCTTCTAGAAATTTGTCTAAAACTGTGCATGCTGCCTCTGCTATCAATTCTTGCCCTTTCAGAGGCAGGAGAGTCAGGACACTCAATGGGACTTTGATAAAAGGAAAAATGTCTCTCTCCAAATTCAGGATAAACAAAGCCCCTGAGGAGTTTTTATTTTTATTTTCCTTTTTGCTTTTTACTGTTTTTGCATTCTCAGTTACCCTATTTTATTAATTTGAATAGTTGAAGAAACTTTTGAGTTGTTGCTGCAGGGGGCTGCACTGACTTTGATCTTTTAAGTGGAAAGCTTTGTTCAATAAAATTAAATCAGCTCTTTTGTAAAGACAAAGATCATTACCCTCTGGCTTAACTTAACTAAGCAGATATGGGGTTTACATAAATTTGCAGTCAGTGCAATATGAAACAACAGCTAGAATACCTTGCCATTAGTGTAAGAATGCATTTTGTGTTACCAGCTGGCCAGTCATGACCTTTTATTCAGCCATAAAGACAGTGCCTGTTATGTACCCCAAAGCAGGGGAAATATGATGAAAAATGCTATGTCTGCAACCTCATTGCTTATGAAAATACCCAGAAAGAAAAGCTGCATTTTAGGCATGTGGCAAATACAGAATGAGTTCCAGTAGAGTAATTTACTTTTTCTGCTGCTCTCCCCATCCCTGAGGCCAGCTACACTGGTGGAAGCTTAGTGCAGGCTGCAGGACTGCTTTGGCTTTCAGTTTTATTTCACACAGGATGTTGTAACCAAGTAGGCACAGCTTTCCTTAAGAAGACAGAAGACACAACTTTTGCAGATGTTCCAGACTACATCCCACAGCTGTGTCTCCTGAGCCAGTGCTGAGGCTTTTGTTGGTGATACAAATGCCACACCTCGAGCAATACGCTCAGTTTTGAGTCCCTCACTGCAAGAAAGGCACTGAGGTGCCAGAGGGTGTCCAAAGAAGAGCAACTAAGCTGGTGAAAGGTCCAGACCACAAATCCTGTGAGGAGTGGCTGACGGAGCTGAGGGTGTTCAGCTTGGAGAAAAGGAGGCCCGGTGGAGATCTTATCACTCTCTACAAGTACCTGAGAGGAGGTTGTAGTGAGGTGGGGGTTGGTCTTTTCTCCCAAATAATAAAGCAATAGGACAAGAGAAAATGGCTTCAAGTTGTACAGGAAAGGTTTAGATTTGATATTAGAAAAAAATTCTTGATGGAAAGGCTTGTCCAGCTTTGGAACAGGCTGCTCAGGGGAGTGGTGGCCATCCCTGGAAGTATTTAAAAAATGTGAAGATGTGGCACTTGGGGACACAGTTTGGTGGTAGGCTTGGCAGTGCTGCTTAACAGTTCGACTTAATGATCTCAGAGGTCTTTTCCAACCTAAACAATCCTATCATTCTGTGATTCTTTGACTATTTCCAAGTAAGTCTTTCTTGACTGGTGTTGGTCGGACTTGGAGGAAGTTGGAGTGGTAATGATGCACCAGGCTAAGGAGTCTCTGCTGATGGAAGCAGATTTCATAGTACTGGCACACAGACAATAGTGTGCTGCTGCTGTGTCTGAAGTTTGGTCTGTATCCAGCTGCATGTATTCCTTGTTCCCAGCCAGCAAACCTTTGGGGTGAATACTCCAGTTCATGAGGGCAGCAACCAGAAACTTGCCTTTCCCTCCTGCATTCCAAGGTGGTGGCAGCCCAAGCTTCACACATGCCGGATACCTATTTTGTCCCTCCAAAAAAAACATTCTCAAACATCTTAAGACTATTTATTGTTTTCTTCCAAAACGGGATGCAATGCTTCTGTGTCAAGTTGGCAAAAAGTATCTCTGCACTAATATTTTAATTTGAAAAATTCATTCACTCTACAACAATATTTTACTAGAGCTGATTACCTAAGCGTCAAATGAGCTATATAGACATTCCTTGGTAATGTAGTTTGTGTATCATTTTTGTGCCCTATGTACGTGTATTGCCCAAACAATATGGGTTTTGCTCTACTTTTCCAATTTTCACATGAGATTTGTTCATAAGTGGAATATATGAAATTTAAGTAAAGGGAAAGTACTCATAATTAGCTTTTATTTAGCAGTTCTCAGCTTCTGAACTGCTATTAGGTTTAACTGTGATATTTAAGATCAGAAGCCTTGAAGTGGGTGTGACTCTGCCTTCCCCGTGGCAGTGCAGCTCCTCAGCTCCAAGTAGCATTCCCATATGACTCTGGTAACACAGCAAAGGGTTCAGCTCTGGAGTTCATCTCCTTTACAATTACAGCTGCCTTCTCAGAGGATGCATCATCTGTGCAACAACTGCTCTTAAGGTACCGTGAAAAGCCTCTCCTTTTTCTGTGTGGGAGTTTCACTGAGCAGACACTGAGCTCGGAAATGATCTAAATGTGGGCTCCTCATAGGAAATTAGGACTAGTTATCTGCAGCTGCAATTCAAAGGAAGTACCTATATGTAGCTTTGCCAGCAATCCCCCAAAATAGATTCACTTTCTCAAAGTGTTTCATGTTAGGAAGAAATTTCTTGGTTTTTTAGAAAGGTTTTTCCCATATATCTAATTCAGCTGGGAGAAAACATGTTGTTCATGTAAGTCTCCAGAAGCACTGGATCTACAGGGTGGATTTGCAGGACAATTTCACAATTATCAGAAGAGACAGGTGTTGTTACCCTCATTTTTTGGGGGCAAAACAAAAGAGCAGCTGTGAAACTGTCCTGGAGAATGGAGCAGAATGGTTTGCAGCCAGTTGTACACGCAAGTGCACCAGCCTGCCCATAGAACCCTGGGGCACTGCCCATGCCTTAGAAACCCAATCAAACAAGATTTCAGAAGGCTGCAGAAAGCCCGCTGAGGAGGACAAAGGCAAACAGGAAAAGTCTTCCAACAGAAACAAAACAACCTGGGAGTTGCCCCAAGTTTGCAGCCCACCAGGCAGAGGGGAGATCTGAGTTACAGGGGAACCAGCAAGGGCTGCACTCAGCCTATGCCACTATAAAGAATGAGACAGGAAAAAGAATGAGATAGGAAAAAATGAGTAACGTTCTAACAAAAGGCAGGCTCAGAGGAACATACATTTCCCTCCTGAAAGGCCATGCCACAAAAAGCGCAGTAAATATCCCATACAAAATCACTAATGGGAAAAAAATAAAGAAATTGCAAAAGTAGAGGCATTTTTGTTTCAAAACCACATCATTTATGATAGAATCACACTGATGCAAAATTGAAAGGATGCGAAGATGCAAGAAGGCTGAACTGGATGCACACCATCCTGAACTGCGCACATGTGCACCTGCGTGTGGGTATGTGTGCACACACACCTGCTGTGGGAAGGCATAGGGAATTACATCTGTCTTCAATACATGGCTTTGTTATCTGATGGGTATTTTGTTTCAAGTGTCTCCTGCCTGGAAGTTTAATGTACATCCCTAAGGAATGGCAACTGTAGGTCAGTGGATCCCAGATGCTTCCCTGGGCTGCCTCCCCCTGTACAGCTCACCAGGAGGGAGAAATGATCCATGCATAACCTGATCCATGCCAGGGATGCTCCAGTGGGTGCAATGATCTGCATACATAGTTTTGGCTCTCTAGCCCTCAATGCCATCTAGCACACTTCTAAAACCACTGCATATCTTCTCAGAAAGCCCTGTGATCCGTTAGTGAAGCATGACTGCTTTCACAAAGAAAAGATGAGGCTTGTGATTTCCTAATCTTTTCCCCACAGGGTTACAAGAGCAAAAACTCTCTTATTTCCAAAGCAATTTCAGCCTGATTCTTACCAGAGAAAAGAGACAAGAGATTGAACCTTTGAAGGCAGAGTAAGGACCTGACCTGTCGTTATGTCTTCTTGGAGTGTATTGTGTCAATCTGTTGTAGACAGGAGAAGCATTTCTGTCCCTGTTCCTTCAAGGTAGGTGGCCGAGCCCTGGACAGGCTTTTCACTGGAGGGGTACCACCAAGGTAAGGTTGTGCTCCTGGGCAGAAGACAGTGCATCTGGTGGCAAGGAAGATCTAATATGGGCCGCCTTCTCAGTATTTCCACTTTGCTGTTTTTGGAGACTTCTAGGCTGTGCATAATTTCTCTAACGAGTTCCTTGATCAAAGTCTACACTCTGCATGTAAAATGCAGATACCTATTCAGATCTCTGATTTCACCTTTAGAGGACAGCAAAAAAAAATGATGTGTTGATTAGCTTTTAGAGAACATCAGCAATAGGGATGTGAGATGTGTTTTGGACAAAATTAGAACTCTTAAAGCAAAATTGCAGCCCAAGAAACTGATCAAGAAGCTTCAGAAGCTAAACTTCTCTTGTACCTCTCCCTGCCTTCACCCAAGACTATAAATGCTGAAGCAGTAGGAATTCCTGCTTACAGAGGGGTCTGTATCAATAAAAACACAGCAGGCTTGAAAGCTTTGCAGGAGGCTTGTTCTCACCATTGTTTTACCTCTCTGTTAGAGGGTTTGTTTTTGTTTTGTTCTCTTCCTCACAGCTGTACTTACTGAGAGAGACATGAATATACTGTAGATAGTGTTGATTCATATCCTGCAGGAAAAATTGAAGAGGTGAGTGATTTTAGCATTTCCCATTGCCAGGTTAAGGACCAGAAAATAGGTGGACAATTGGAGGTACGGACATAAGAAGGGGTGAGGAGATGACCAGTGGGAAGTAGGAGTTGAAAGGTTTCTGTAATCAAGCACTTTGTTCTCATTCCCACTCTGCAGAGAAACAGCTTTTGAGTAAATATCAAACCTTGCTTTACTTTTGTTTACAGTATTGAAAATAAGCAGCAACATACTGGCACACTGCAGGAGAAAACAAATCATGTCCTGTGCTTCCAGCCATGCCAGTGGTATGGCCAATTGTGATAGGGAAAGCCTGTAATCCAGTTTCAGGAAATCAAGCACAGCTGGAGCATCAGCAAGTCTGTGGTTTCCTTTTGTCCCCTGGGACTGGAGCTGTGTTAATGTTGCATGCACAGCCTGTGGAGCTGGGGTAAGTCACAGAAGTCTGGATCTGGGTCTGAGCTCCTTCGGAGGTCACAGCTGCTTTGGCTGGGGATTTTGGGTTAGGCTCATTACAGATTATCGCTCTGAGCTCTGGTATTCTTTCTCAGCGTGGAGTTAACAGGATCCACATGGTCGATTTGGAATCTAATATTCAGATGCGGAGAGCCCTGGGCACTAAGCCCTGATCTTTAACGGGAACTGAGCACATGCTGAGACTTGGGCTAGCAGGTCCTATGTGTTGGTCAGCAGTGAGAAAGTGTGTCACTTTGTTTCAGACACTGGGAGGCAGTTAGAGCCTCAAGATATACTCATTTTCGAGTGCTTCAATAAGAAAAATTAAATATATGAAGCAACAGAACTGGTATGGGAAATACTTAAAGGAGTTTCGAAGGACTTCTCCTCCTCCTAATCTGTTCTATTGCATAAAAGGGCATGGAAGGAACAGCATTTCTTTTACACAAATAACTTATTTCTTTCATCAACCCTTGTCCTTTGTAAGGGCTGTCTGCTCATCACAGACAGAAGCAGAGATCTCAGATTGCAGGCTTTTTCCATCACTGGCTGTCTGCCTGCATGCATGACCTATTGATGTCCACGGTGATCTGTGCAGAGACTTGCACAAAAAGGAACACTGCCTCTTGACATTAGGATCCTCTGTTTTGACCTCTGGGAAAAGGTATTTTAGGGTGAATTTTGCCTGAGGCAGGCTCGGTATTATGAAATCCTCTCCTTGCAGGACCATGGGCACACAAAGGGAGATGCAGGGAACGGGGTTCTGCTCCACAAAGTCTGTGAGGAGGTGGGGAGGGAGGGCAGAGCCCCAGTGACACACAGGAGGTGACCGGGTTTTGGCAGGCACCCTAGAGATCTACAGAGCCTGAGGCTTTATCTGCAGGGTGGCCAACATCTGACAAAACAATCTGCTGGAAGGTTCGTGGAGGGAACCTTGCAGATTTTCCTGATCCTTGCCCAGACCTCCCCAGACAGGGAGAAGATCTGGCACGAGCTATGTGAGCAGTTTGATTTCCAAACGCACCGTGCCATGAATTCCATCAAACGGGGAAACACTGCAGATCAGATGGTGGGCTGCAACCCACCCATCTCACTCCATTTGTGTGCCTACACCAGCTGGCATGCCAGCTCCTTTTCTGTAAGTTTCTTTTCTTCTACTTCTTTAATGCAGTTTATGAAGCACGCTTGTGCACAAAGGGAAATCTGCAGCACGTTAGATTAGCGCTTTCTCTTCTGAGGCGTTTGTTTGCAGCTCTGAAGCCATCTTTCAGCGTCGGCGTGTGGCGAGCACGGAGCCACCAGAGGGAGTGAGAGCACTGAATAAGGAGACTGGGATTTAAGCTTTTGAGTGCTAGAAACACAGAAATCATGAAGAGCTAGAGAGGAGGGGTGGCTCAGAAGGTATGTGGTTGCATTTAGATGTAGAAACCCCAAATATGTTTTAAAGCCCATTTTGATGCCTGTGCTAGGTGTTGGTTTTTTGGTTGTTTTGGTTTTCTTGGTTTTGTGGTTTTTTTTTCCCTAATTCTTGATTTCTTTTTATAGTCAGCACTGGCTAAACTGCATAAACTGCCTAATGGCATGAAGATGTAGCTATTACAAATACTTCATACCATCCCTCTAAGAGAAAGGCAAAAGTGGAATATTAAATAAAGTGATTAATATGACCCTCAGTTGCACAGAATTTAAACACAATGTTGTATCTTTACAACAGCACTGCTGAAGTAAGGTTTGCTTTTTATGTCACTGCTCCCTTATCTGGCTGTGTGCAAATCACCTAAACCCAGATCCTCATTGATAGTAAGGAAACCTAACACTCTGAAAACCAGCAGAACTCAAATACCTAAATAATACTGTAGTCCTGTTTCCCCTGTGCCCCCTTTGCTCTATGTGTCTGAGCTGCAGCTTCTTTCCTTCCCAGAGAAACAGACCAGGCTCAGGGCAATAAAGAGTGTAAGATTATATGTTTCAGGGACCTGGGGCTCAGGGACTTTGATTGTTACAACTAGCATAAAATAAGTGGGGTTTTAAAAAAAGTTATTTTTTGTTCAAGGACATCCTGGGCTGGTTTTCCATGCAGCCATGCAGAAGGCATGCTGCTGAGGATACAAGCCAGGCATTCTGATTAAAAAATCAAGATCTCCAGAACGCTGCAGCAGAGCACACACAGCATCAGTCTGTCTTGCTGTTACAGACATGTCCTTTGTGTCTCCCGACTTTTATCAATTTCCTTTATTGTACTGGGTCCATTCAGGATGCCATAAATAAGGGTGTGTTACGTTTTTCCATTGCAGATCTTATTTTTCAGCGAGTTATAAAATTTCATTCTTGGTTGCAATCTGACATATGTAGTTGAGAACCTGCTGCTTTTAAAGCATGCCTTGAAGCATTCTTTGAACTAAATTGGGCTATTAAGAAAAAGGAGACTGCACTCCATAGAACATTGGTTCTAAAGTTGGAATTCATCCCCATCCTTCTCCTGATATCTTTCAGGCCACACATAATGGTAGGAGTAATATGAATTACTGCTGTTAAATATCATAGGATCATTTAGGTTGGAAAAGACCTCTAAGACCAATGAGTCCAACTTTTTATCTAAAACAGGCAAGGCCACCACTAGACTGTGTCTGCAATTGTCACATCTACACATCTTTTAAATATCTCCACTGATGGTGACGCAACTGCTTCCATGGTATGTTCCAATGCTGGAAAAACCCCTTTCTGTGAAGAAATTTTTCCTAATACTTCTAAACCTCTCCTGGCACAACTTGAAGCCATTTCTTCTAGTTTATCACTTGTTAACTGGCAGAAAAGGCCGACCTCCAGCTGGCTACAACCTCCTTTCAGGTAGTTGTAGAGAGCAACTTTGAAGGTCACCTCTGAACCTCCTTTTACTCTTGGCTAAACACCCCCTGCTTCCTCAGCTGTACCTCATATGACTTTACTCTCCAGACCCTTCACCAGCTCCATTGCCTTTCCCTGGACTCATTCCAGCCCCTCAATGTCTTTCTTGTAGGGAGGGGCCCAGAGCTGAACACAGGACTTGAGGTGCAGTCTCATCGGTGCTGAGTACAGGGGGACAATCACTGCCCTGGTCCTGCTGGCCACACTGTTTCTGATACAGTCCAGGATCTCATTGGCCTTCTTGGCCATCTGGGCACACACTGGCTCATGTTCAGCTCATTCTCAGTCCCCCCCAGATCCTTTCCCACTGGGCAGCTTTCCAGCCACTCTATCCCCAGCCTGTAGCACTGCCTGCAGTTGTTGTGATCCAAGGGAAGACCTAGCACTTGGCCTTGTTACCACTGGTCTTGGCCCATCATCATTGTACAGCCTTCCTACTCTCCAGCAGGTCAACACTCCTGCACAACTTGGTATCATCTGCAAACTGACTGAGTGTGCCCTCAATCCCCCTGTCAGGTCATTGACAAAGCTATTAAACAGGACTTTCCCCAAAAGTGACACCTGGGAAACATCACTAGTGACTGGCTACCAGCTGGATGTAACTCCATTCACCACCACTCTCTGGGCCAGCCATCCAGCCAGTTCTTTTTCATTGCGGACATAACATGTTACCTCCATAGTCAAGGCTGTATTGAATTTTTATTTTAAAGCAAGGGAAAGATTTACTGTTGAAAAATTCGTTGTAGTGCCTCAAAAATTACAGATATTGTGTAAATCCATGTCTTTTCTAAACTGTATAAATAGTGGGTTTTTATGGTGAATGTTGTTTGAAATGTGTTCTTTTAAGAAACAATTTTTAGTTTCTCATAACTTTGCCACTTTTTCTGAGATGAAGTATCCCCTGCATCATGCTTGCCCCAGAGTTAAAGCTGTTTGGAAAAGTGTTAGCAAAGCATTCAGACTAAACATTGCAAAACCAGTACACTGAGTTCCCAGCATGGCATGTAGGAAAAGACAAGGTGCTTCACCCATTTTAGAAAGTTTCAGCCACCATTTGGTTGAAGGACTCTCATCTCCATGGTTTGCAGCAGAAACCTGGGTTATGAACCACTCCTGACTAGGTGTCAGAAACATGGGGCAGCACTCACGAAGAAACCCAACCCAAAGCCTACCAGCCTCTGGGCAAGCCATAAACCTCTGCACTTGCAGTGGCCAGCACGGTTGTTAGAGAAACCCGACACTCCTGTTGGTGAGCATGGTCTGGCAGGACTGGGCAGAGCTCTCTGCAATCCCATCACCCACATCCAGCACCAGGCATCAGGCACAGATGTGCTTCCACCAGCTCTCCCAGCTTACTGGGAGAAACAAGAGCTCTGTGATATCAGCTGAAGGATCAAAGTTTGGGGATGACCCAAAAGCGAGCAGCTATGCGCTTGAATATGCACAACGGAGGACCACTCTGTATGCAGCCAAAGGGCAGATTGCACTGTTTGAGGCTCATGTGCTGGTGAATGAGACAGGATTCATCAGATTCAGTCGGACAAAACATTTTCTTCTCTATCTCCACTTCACACACTACAGGAGGTGGATGGGATTCAGGAAATGGCTCAAGAGGGGGCTTTAGCAATGCTTTGTTAAAAAGGACCTTCATCTCACCATGAAAATGGAAAGCAGAGATGGGCTTGCAGCCACAGGAAGGTTGGATGGGTCACTGAAGTAGTGTGTCCTCTGACTTTGAAGCCCTTTGCCATCCTTGGTGGGGGGATAACAACTTTCTCACTAGCCCCTCTAAGAAAACAGTCTAATGCAGCATGGGACTCATTTTATCAAGTATACATCAAATTCAAAGCCATCTGCCTAGACAACATACAGTCCCCAGAGCTGTCCCCTGAGGAGCCACCTCCTTCCTGCAACACACACATCTTGTCCCCTGCCAGCCACCTCCATCCTTCTTTTTGCACAGGCTGACAGGCCAAGGCTGGGGCAGGTCCAGTCGAGCACCAGTGCTCTTGCAGGGTCAGGTCACCCTGTGTCCCTGAGCAAGTGGCACAGGTCACTTTTCTTACTCAGGTGGTGAGTAAGCATGTACGTGTTCCTCACTGCAGTGCCTACCAGGGGACACCTGGTGCCTGCCTGGCAGCAACGCTGAGCTTTCAGGGAGAGTCTGAGTCAGTGGGAATTATACTTGGGGTAAACAAAACACTCTACCATAAAGAAAGCACCTTTTAAAAACATGGTTTGAAAAACTGGGGGCTTGGCATTTAAAATCAGGATTTAACAAATGAGGAGGAGGTTTTGATGTGCATTTCGCATCATCCATAGCAGAGAAGGGGAAGAACTATTAATGTCATAAAGATGCTATGAGGACAAATCCATCTGGGAAGCATTTACATACTGTTGTTATGCACCTATAGACAAATTTGTCAGGAAAGGACCAATTTGTTTCCCATGACTGATGCTTCTTTAGGAATATTCCACTGAATTTTTATTTTCAGCACAGAACATACATAGTTTTTGCAACAAACTGCAAAAAAAAAAAAAAAAAAAAAAAAAGGTTTCTATTTGTTAAAAAAGGCAAAACTTTGCTCTAAACTTTGCTCAAAACTTTGCTCTAAACAGGACTTTTTTCCCCTCAGAATTAATTAAAAAATATTTTTTCCTTCAATTTTGATAGAAAAAATTTGAAATATCAAAAGCTTTGTTTAACTGAAAAAAAAACCCCACCAAAACAACCAGCTAAATAATTCTCTAAGAGATCTATCATTTTGAGAAAGATCTAGGAGCTCTTTTTGTCAATGGCTACCTTCAGATGACTACAGTGGGACTAGAAGTTTGTTCTTTGATCTTGCAAATGCATCCCTGTCATCAAAGTGTGTGAAGTCCTTAGTAGTGCATTTCTGCTTTCAGATTTGCATAAATCCAGGAAAGAGCACAGCATTACAGCTCAGTGTCAGAGATTAGCAAGGTACCATGTTTAAGCAAAGTGTGATTATAGCTGGCCAAAGTGGATAAAGGGATACATGTGAATAAATCAAAGGAGTATATATAATAGTGATAAAAGTAAAAATAAAACATAATTTTGACAGTTTCTGAGGAATGAGGATCTAAGATTCTGCTTTAGATGAAAACAAGGATTAAGTCAAGTAAATTAAGATGGTATGGATGACAAGAGAATCAGGCCCAGGTTTTTTCAGACAGGCTAGAAACAGCTTGTAGCAGGTTTCATTTCAGTCAGTACTTCAAAATGGTGCAATAAATTTCAGTTAATTCTTACATGAAAAAAAAAGTGAATCTAAGCAGCAAGAACGAAAACAGTTTAGACTGTACGGTAATTTGGACTGGGTGACTTTCTTCGGTTATCTTGCTCTGGCATGTATTGCTGTTTTATTGAAAAGAATACACATGGTTTGAAATCACTGTGTTTTCCATTGAAGACAGATCAGACAGAATTCCTTATAAAAATATTTCATATATTATCTGAGCGCTTTACTGCTGCCAGAATCTGCAAGGGTGCATTATCTAGAGTGCAATCAAATGTCACGCTAGAAAAGCACTAAAGCCTTTTTAATTAAAAACGTCATAAAGGATTAAGTAAAATTACATCTGCTGGTTACTGTAACCTTCTGAGAGGGGCACCCGTGTGAGCGCGCGGGTGGCGGTGCGAGCAGGGCTGCAGGCTGTGCGGGTGCGGCAGGCGGCGAGCGCGGGCACGCAGGGGCCGTGTCCGAGCGTCCGGCAGGGCTCCGGCCGGGCTCGGCCCCGCCGCGCTGCCCAGCTTCCCGGCCGGCCTGCACGGCCAGCGTGGGGAGCACAGCCCTGAAACAACACGTGACTTTCGCAACGAGGGTGTGATTTAAAAGCTCCCAAGGGCCGTTCCCGCTGGCACCGTGCTCCGTGTGCAGGTGCCTCTGCCCCCGCTGCTGCCAGGGCTGCCACAGGAGAGGCAAGGGCACTCTCAGTCAGTGCAGCTCCGGCTGTCTGTGAGAGACGGGATGCGAGGCAGGACATCTGGAAGCTGCTCAGGGCGGGGGCAGAGCGGGCGGCTGCCCCGAGACAGAATTGGTGCGCTCCCCACTCCAGCCGCCGCGGGAGGAACGGGACGGTTCACGGCACGCACTGCTCCCACCCACGGGCAGCTGCTGCCTCTCCTCCCGCCTCTGAAGCATCAGGAAACGAAAGCATTTCCAGCTATAGCTTTCTGATGCTTTTCCTTTCTGCCACAAATTTTCCTTCAATACCCTCTTTCTTAAGCTCCCTTCATTGAAACTTTTGCCCCCTTAAACCTTCCTTTCCTGTTTTTCACCTCTTCCCCCCAGCCCCAGCACAGACTGTGCCATCACTCTGAAACCAACAGTAATACTGAATTTTGCCTTGAAAAACTTAAATTATAAATATTCTGCTGGAATATTCAGAGTTCCCACTTTACATGTGCTTGGCCATTGTATTAACCAGCAACACCATATAACTTCCAGAAGTAACCATTGGTATGTTAATGCTGACAACTGAGGCATAATATAAGGATGAAGATTTATTCTTTCAAGGCCAAACTGTGGGTTTTCTGTGAAACCAATGCAAAGGGCTGGATAATGTTCCAATGCCCCAGCGGCAGATTACAAGGCAAGCTGAGTCACTCACTGTATAATTTTTTATGGAGTGTCTGAGTCCTATTGTTCCCTTGCATGGCTCTGGAAGTTGCACCACAATTTAGCCTCAAGGAAGTTTACATTTTGAGAAACAAATTGCTGGAGTAGCCTGTCCTTTTTGTTACAAATTCTTTGAAACACGTATTAGATGTGTCGGTACACAACTGATCACACAGAGACTGGTACTCTCTGCTGTGTGTGTATTTTGGATAGAAAAAGTGCCCCTCGTCATCTTTCTGCTATTGCATTTATTTGTATAACCTTCTACTTTTCTCAGTTTAATAAAATCTTGACCAGGCTGACTTCATCCATGTGCCTCACCAGCATGTTCCATCAATGCATTCTCATCTGCATTATATCAGACATTCAGTGTAGAAGATTTAAATTAAAATAACAAAAAAGGTCTTTTCCCAGCTGTACGTTTTCCACTGCTCTGTCACAAAAACCCCCGATGGCTGAAATGAGTGAACTGGACAAATTTCACCCATTACTGTGAGACAAATACTGGTTTTTAAGCAGTAGTATCTTCCCTTCTACAGTAAACTCGTTCTTTTTTTGCCACCAAAGTAATTTTTAATAATTTTGATTTGCTAAGGTGAGACTATAATGGACATAAAAACTGCTTGGCACTTATGTTCAGGTTCGTCACCTATTACAGGCCTGTTTATTTGCAATTCATGTATTTAAAATTATGAACTCCTTGTACTAAATGCTTGCAATGAAGCTTTTGCTTTGTTTTTTCTTGTATATTTATGGGAAGCAATACATTCCACAATGCTTGGGTTCAATGCATAAATTAGCAATATTTTAATAGCCCTTACAGGGTAATATGACACTAGGATTTTTATTCAAACTAGGAAAATTGTTTGTGCTTTGATAAGCAGGAGATTCAGCAGCATTTCTGTGGGACAAACTCTGCACAGGAAGATTTGTGAATTCTGAGCTGATCAACCTAGCTTGAAGAGAATGGCCACAGCTGTTGGAGAAACTGCATCTGAGTGTTGCAGTCATTGTAAGATCTGTCTGTATCGTGTACAATTCAAACACTTACAGTTTAGGAACCTTTGCAAAGCCCCAGAGTTAAAGGTTGAAAATATCAAATACTGTTTTTTGGAGTGGCAAATGGTGTCTGATAACAGCCAGAGGAGGAGTCTCTACAGCTTCTTGAGCCATCTGCTCTTCTCCTGGAAAGAGACTTATTTTGTATTAGTCCACTGAACATTCTCAGGACTGTGTTAAGAATGTAACAGCAGCTCAGCATGCAGATGTGGCTCAGACCTGTACCCTATTCTGGAGTAGCAGTCTCTGCTTTCCCAAGAGGTACATGAAAAATATCTGAATTCATCATTTTGGGACACAAAGCATCTGCTGGTCAAACTAAGAATGTGCTTTGGACTATCTCAAGTAATCTAAATTACCTAATTTAAAATCCAGACTTACAAATCTCACATCACCATCAGGTCTTTCAAATAATGAAAGGACCTTTGAATTTTATAGGAAATGGAGCGAAACTATAATTAAAAGCTGCAAAATTTTTCTGTACATGATTAGTTGAAACATATATGCAGTCTCTGCTATTGGACATACCTGAGTGCTTCTTAGTCACTGCAGCATTGAGAGCCAATCCCATCCCACAGACTGGAGGCAAATTTCTTGTGTAGATTCAGTTTTCTCATTTAAGAATTATTTTAAGAAATTAACAATATTTGAAGTCTTAACTATCTTAATACATGAAGATAGCTTCTGCTTTCTGCTCCAGTGATATTACTGTCCATATTGCACTCTTTCATTACATTAAACCATCACAGAATCATAAATAAAACAACAAATCTTCTGCATGTGGAAAACACTTTTCAGTTTGACAGGACTGAAACAAGTTCAGAATTACAGGTAGTTTGCCCTTTCAAAGACAAAGACCATCCTCAGGCTGCTCTGGCTGAAGCATAAAAAACGGCAGCCTCAACATGTCTGGGCCTCCACAGGCTGATAGCCTTCCTCACTTGACAGCTGTCTCCTTGGAAATCTCCTGACAGCAGGTGAAGTTCGTGTGCTGATCGTAGTCTAGACTTTGCCTGAGCGTCTGAACCACTTCCAAAACAGTTTACCTAGACCTTGGATTTCTACCAACAGCAGCCAATCCAATGCAGACACCTACCTTGGCAGTCTTTGTGCATTTTTTTCATGTTTTCTCTGGTGAAAGACTGGCTTTTGTCGTACAAAGGCTTTTGAGGACCTGCATCAGCAGAACTCAGTAGTAGTAAATACAAGTGTGGCATTTCATACCTGCTGTTGAAATGGAGGCAAAAAATATGACGAAGGGACTCTCTGATATATGGGAACATGTTAGGCGCACTATAGTGATAAATTGCTTCCTTGTTATGCCTAGGACACAAAAGCAATGCACATGCAGCCTACTGGCATACTGGCACTTCTGTTCCCAATGTAGCAGGAATCTGGGAAGCTAACAACTCATCTTACTTGGTTATGCCAGTGCTGGTCAATATTAAAATGACCAAAATAAATAATGTCTTTGCTCTCCTTTATCAGTGATTTATTTAGATAGGACCTTATTTCATTTTATAACTGTTTCTCTTTGTAGCAGCTTAAAACTTTCCAATCATAGGTAACAGAATGAATTTCTAGACATTATACATAGTGTAAATACATTATCTGATTGGAAACTGGTACTGCAGGGAGTCTGCAGGCAAAATGACCATTTTATAAGCATGTGTAGATTTGAGGTTTGCTTATGCTGAAAGAGTAAAATGCCCCTTCCATCTTACATCAAGAACGTATGAACACTGAAGGTTCTCAGGTGGGTAAGACTGAGTTTGACTGCTCTAACTTCACACCCTCTGTCACAGTGTAGCATTGGATTAGTCTTTAATGTGAGACTCAGAATATACTGAACCATCATTATCTTCCCTGCTGTGTCATAAAAGAATACTAATAATATTCTTTTTTATATGATAATTCAGCACAGAGCAGGGATGAATTTCTATATAAGTAATTATATGTTTAGAAACTGCCTTTCAGTGATTAGACTTTAACTAGTATCACTGTCTATACTTAATCAATACCCCAGAGACCATCTGATTGTGGAACAAATTCCAGCAATGCTCAGAGTGAAAAACAATGTCACTGCCTCCTGGCTCAGTGCTGACTCATCAACCAAGATGTGTTATCACTCCTCTACCATAACTCACCTTTGAGCTTCACAACACTGATCAAAAAAAGCTTTGGTTCTTCATATACTTTCTGAATGAAATAATAATGCTTTTTTTTCCATCTTCCCTCTCCCACATTCCAGTGCAGTATTAACCAGGCAGAAATATTTAGCATATTTCCAGCAGTAGGCTATAATTTTATTTTTCGTGCTGCATTCATATCTCTAGACAGGTGTTTTGAAATGTAAATAAAAAGCAGTGTAGTGTGGGACTCGGTACACAAACTGCTGCAGAAGACTCTAGCAGGATGAGAAGCACAACATCTATCTGTTTAATAGGGGAGCAGGCTTGTGTAATGAGCAGAAACCACTCATTTAAAATCTTTACTGCAGCTCCCTGACTAAAATATAAAACACATTCCGAGGAGGCAGGAGGTGGAATAGCAGAGCTCCAGCATAATGTGGAGGGTAGTGCACAGCAGCTCAGCAAAGCCCCTTGGGGATGTACAGAGGAGGGTGTGACAGGCTCTTCGGCAAGGCAGGAGCCAGCAAAGAGCGGCGGGCAGTGTCGGCTCTAACAGCCGTGATGCCGAGCAGCCAAAAGGCTCTGGACGTGTCTTAATGTGTGTGCTCTGAGCAGGTTTCTAAGCAAGTCATCCACTTCCAGCATTATGTGCCTGTGGTTAAAGGGATTAGACAGTGGTAATCCAGTTCTGGAGGAGATTAACTTTCAAAAATAAGAGAAAGCTTCTGTGGTGGACACATTTTTGGCTCTGCTTACTTGGGTGGAGAGTTAGGCTGGGTGGGGGAGGGAGAAGGATGAATAACCTCCACTCTCTGTTTATCTCCCCACTAGAGGCCTCTACACAACTGTCAAAAAAAGCTTTTATTGTCAGCATATTTTTAGGCCACTTAGATGACAAAGTACAGAAACCAGTTAGGCAACCTTCTATAGAAGGTGAAGCCCTGTGCAAACAGAGCTCCAGGCACAAAACTGCCCCTTAGTTAATGAGGATTTGCACCATCATCTGGTTGCAGTCCTAGAATTAGTAATATATTTGTATTTAAAGCTTGATCATGACTTCACATCAGATGCGTTTATGCAGTGTGATGCCACTGCCCTCAGTTATGCTATTTCGATATTGGTGCAAGCAAAGTGAAAAACGAGGAGGTACCATGCAAAAACATAATGTAAACAACACATTCGATTTCTCTGTATATTTTTATATCTTTTAGCAATTGTTATCTTGAAAGCTACATTGAGCTAGCTACAAGAGCTCTTTGTCTTCCCATTAAAACAATATTTCAAATGGCTCTTACTTTCAGAAGCTGCTTTTCAGTGCTTCAGCCTTTCCAGGCAGAAGCAGTGCTGATGCTAATGACATCAGCATCGATGTCTATCCCACAGACCATAGTAGGTCTCTAATTCCATCAAGAGAAAGACTTGAGGAGTTGGCTAATGTCACCAGAAAACCTCAATGGAATTACAGCTGCAATTGTGGGGGTCTGGAATATTTCACTTGCTGCAGGATGGGAATGAAGTGCTATCACTCAGCAGCCTCTCTGCTGTTCTCTGAGGCAGCGTCGTATTGAACCGTTCTGAGCAGTGTGGAGAGATGAGGAGAGGGTACATCTGTTACCCCTCAGAGTCAGTGGAGTCAGAGTCAGTCTCCTCAGGTTTTGGAAACCCAAGTGAATTAGAGGACTTCCACCCACCAGCCTGTAGCCTGGGCAAGGCATGGTTTGGTTGTGAAGGACTGGCTTGCAGCAACTGCAGAGAGTCATGGTTACAAGAACTTTGTGTTGGGAATAGGGTGTTAAATTCATTACATCATCTCAGATGTTGGGTTTAACCCTCTATGTGCCCATATTTGTGTTATGTATATACTGCCAATATTTTTTCAAGATTTTTTGCAGCTGAGGTTGCTCTTTGTCTGTTTCAGCCTCTCACTTGCAGTGAATGAACTTACTTTTTCTCTCCCTATCTCATAGTAGGAATTTTCTGTGCACTACTGCTCAGATAGCTAAAGAGTTTCTTGTCCTTCTTCTACTTCTTTCTCCTTGGAAGCTAAAAAACTTATTTCAGATGAAACCAGAACATATGTGTGTATATGTACTCTGCCATGTGACAGCTGCAGCTATACACACCTATGCAAGCCCTGCCAGAAACATAAAGAAACAAAAAAACCCCAAGCCCAGTAACAACAACAAAAAAACCCTCCAAACAAAACAGTATGTTAAATTAAAAAAGGCATCAGTGTTATATAGTTTCACTAAAATCAGAACAAAAAGACATATGGGCTGCATCTGTAGATGTGACCCCATTCTCCCCCCAGGAACACACAGCTTTCTCTTCCTGCTGTAGGCAGAGGTCAGTGATCATATTCTGCCTACGATTTCTGAAGGTCATCATCATATAAAACCTTCCTTCTTCCTCCAGATTCTCAACACACATTGCCCAAAACTTTCTTAGCAATGCTACCTTTTGAGGAGCTACCCCTCAGGACCAAGGTCCATTCGGACTGGCGAAGATGTTATCATGCTTGCTTTCCCCTTCTTTCATTGGAGGCTCTTTCAGAAACTACTCTTGAAGCTGAGTTATGCTCCCAGGCTCCTTAAAATATCACAGATTTCCAGCACAAACTAAAGCCTAATAACACAAATGAACAGAGTTTTGTCATGCTTTTTTACTAAGTTCAAGTATTATTGCTTAAACCTTCATAATTACCCCATCATTTTATCTGTGATTGCTTAGCGTGATGATTTCATGAGCTTTGCTGGGGAAGAGGTAATCTAGCCAAGGAGCATTTTCAGGCTATCTGGCAGCCTTGCTTTTCAAAAGATGTATTGTTCCTATTGGAGTTTACTATTTCATCCAATTTGTCTTGACATTTTGCTGCTTGCATGGTAAGCTCTTAAGGAAAAAGATGGTTTAGTCTTTGTCCTCTTTATCTCTACCCTCATCTTGTTTGTTGTTAGCCTTGAAAGCAGAGCAATGGCTATCTATATGCCAAAAGAAAAGACAACTGACTTCCTTCTGGGTTTATCTGGCCTGCTTCAAGCTAATTTAAAGAAGTAGCCCTGGCAGGCCATATAAATGAGGATATAAATGGTCATAACCTGTCTAGGGAGACTTTTAAATGCACCTAGCAGGTTTAAGAGCACATATCTAATTGTGCCTAAATCACTTATGTTCTTTTATAAAACTGCTTATCTCCAGTGCTCTCCTGCAGTAAAATAACGAGTCTGCACGGACAAAAGGAGGGAGAGGGGTCTTGGACTCTGAGACTGTTCAATTTCTCCTAAAGATATTGTTCAAGAGAAAGGAAAATTAAACCTTGAAAAAGAATAGTATCTCACAAAAAAAAAAATCTTTAGTCATAAAGATGTCCTCTTCTAGGTTGTACTTGAGGTTTTATTTTTTTCCCTGGCAGCATCTTTTTCTTGCAGACAAAGCATAAATCTTAAGTTTAATATATCTTTTCCAAGGTGATCATGTGCACTTCATTAACAAAATATACAGAAAACATTATATTCCCATGAGAAGCTGCCTCATTTCCCATCTGGAAAACTCTTGCAGCTAAACTTGAGAAGGTAGAACTATTTTCCCGTGATATTTTCTTTTAAAACATCTCATGCCAACCCGAAATGGAAATTTTGAATTTTATGACAGACTTTATCTTTTATTTTTAATTATTTCCCTCAGTTTTGAAACATCAGAGCACTTATTGCATTTTATTTTGAGAATGTCAGAAAGTTTCAGTTCAGTAATATTAGAGGATTTCATTTAGACCATGGCAAATCACAGTATAAAATATTAAATACTGTAGATATGTTATATAGAGGATAATATTAATATTTAATCATTAGGTCAGAGGAAAATGCATGAAAACAATAAAGCCAAATACATTTATTTTAATACCAGTGAAGATCTTATGTTATTTAAATGAAAGAAAACTTTATTAGTAATTTTGACTTTCTTTTATTTAGAGTGAAAGTTTCAGCTTTGCCAAAAATGCCATCTTTACTCTTGAATATTATCTTCAGTCATGTCTCTCTGTCTCCAAAAGGAAATTACAGAGCTGGTAGTGGCACAGAGAAGGTCAAAAAAGCTCAGAGATGTGGAGTGGCTGTTGTGATCAAATAGAGGTCTGGCAGCTGGAAAGGGGGATGAGGGAAGGGCATCGTGGTGGCCTGGAAAAAGTGTATCAGAAGAGATTATTCATTTCCTCTTCCAGTGTAAGAACAAGAAAGACTGGTGGTGGAGTCAAACTAGGCAAGAGAATATGTTTCCTTGCAAAAGTACACATAACCCTACACGTGGAAGGATCAAACATTTACTGAGCAACTGGACAAAATACATGTCAGGCTCAGGGCACGGGGGTGCTGCCTCTGGTTCCGGAAGCTCCTGGACTGTGAATGCCAGAAGCCAAGGGAGGGTAGCCAAGTGTCTCCTTATCTGGCCCTCCTTTGGCTGTCTGGTCTTCTTAGAGGGATTCCCAGAGTCAGATTCTGAAAACATCTGTGGAAAATGGCCTTGACAATAGCAGTTGCTTATTCTGCATTGTCCCCAAAAAGCAGGATTCTCATGAAACCAGATCCTTACCCGGCACTGAGGCTGCAGAGATCAGTTCTGTTACAAGAAATATTCCTTAAAGGTGTGATGCAGAGGGCAAGCTGGTCATGCCGGCTCATTTTCAGGCTGTTCTCTCTCAAGCAATGCGGCAAGCTTGGGATACAGACTTTGGACAGCCTGGAGGGAAGAGCAGCCTGTGTTTAGCCAAGTAACCACTGGATGACACTGTTGTTCCACACAGCTACAGCCAAAAGACTTCATCTGGCAGTGGAAATGTGCCTTGCAAAAGAGAAGTGCAGATGTGGGCTTTTAAGTGTTTAGTGTATTCTCTGTCTTAGTGCAAGGGGCAAATCCACTGCATTTGCCATTGTGTATGTCCTCACAATTAAATGCTGGCTTTCATTCCTTGGCGTTTAAGTTAAACAGCCTGATTCAATCTGCATTTAGCCACTGCTGCCTGGGTTCTCCAGATTCATAGCAATGAAGAAAATAGTAACTTCATATGTCACACAGGGCAGCTTTACTTACAACATCACTAAGAAGATTAAAAATAAATTGAAGCATATGTCACTTCAAAGGGGGCAAGAAAAGGACATCTGCATTATTTGATGCATTAATGAGAAAGTTCTGCCGAGACTTGATTTGAACTGTATGGGAAATGATGCGATTCATAAGCTTGCAAGTTAAATGATTTCAAATGAAATTGTTTCTGAAATTTGTATTTAAGCTAGGTTAAGGGATGCTTGCATTTTAAACTTTGCCTTCTGATATCTTGTTCATAAATTGAGCTTTACCCTTTTAACTTGAGTTTACAATAAAAAAAAAAATCAAAGCAATTTAGCTACAAATATCTAAGGCTGCATTTCAGTAGAATAAGCAAGAACAGCTCTCCTGCCTGAGGCAAATCTTATCATCCATGACCATCTGTACAGCTACAAACTAGCTACCTCCGGCACTGCATGATTCTGCAGACACTGGGCTATGGAATAGCAAGCTAACATCCATCCAACCTGATTCCCATCCCCAGCTCCAATTACTCCCTGATATCCTTGATTCTGTATCAAATATACCCACAAATATGGAGGTCCAGTTCATTTTCACCTTTCCCATCTATACAATGAGGTTGAGGATAAGTAAAGGTCAATGATGTACAGCTGGATGTTAGAGATGAACGGGCAGAAATCCTCATGAAAAATTCACAAGGAACAATATGAGTTTCTCCAAGCCATCTTGGTGCTTCTGGTTTGTACAGCTCAGCTGAGGAAGGCTTCTTTGCTTCTGAAGGAAATATGACTTCCAGGAGGCTAATGTTCTGTTTAATGCATTAGCTCTTCCCCTTGGGACTCAGTTACAAATGCAGCTCAGGCCAAATTGATGAAATATCAGTTAATATGCGAATCTGACAGCTTGGAAAGGACACAGCTGCAGTGAGATAGGATAGTTTTAAGGTGATAGAGAAAAATCCAAATATATGAAGACCAGTATTTGCATATGTAGATCTTTTAGAGGGAGACACTGGCAGCTTATTAATGAAACCAGGGATAATCAGTCTGTTTTTCCAGAGATAATTTCTCTGCAGTTCATCCTACGGAGAAATTTGGCACAGTACAAAAAAACTAGACCTAAACCATAGTCCATTTGTTTTATTGTTAGTATGATATTTTGCTGCACAAAGGTTTCATATATGTCAACTTTTTCGGCATAAACGTATCATGACTTTGTGAATAACTGGGGTCTGGACACTTGCCAGACCCTAAATAAAATGCCTTCCATTTGGTTTACCCTGAAGCCATAGGGATTGTTTCAGCAGAATGGAAGAAGGCCCAGTTTCAAATCATTTCCCACATAGCTGTGTTCACAAATGTATTTTAAACTCATGTCAAGAAGCCAACAGAAATTTGTCCTTATGTATGGAATAGCCAATGCAGGTGGCTAAATAACATATGCAATCAGATGTAAAAATGTTCCCAAACATTGGTCTTAAAAATACATTTGAGTGAAACAGTGCGTCTATAATTGACTGACACTGTGATCTCCGTGAGGTTCTAGGCCAAGTCCTCCCATCAGTCCACGCAGTGGTGGCAGGAGCACAGACCAGTCCTGTGCGTTATACTGGTCCCCTTCTGCTGTGATTTATTAGTGTGGTCACGTTCTATAGTGTCCACATGGCTCCCTAGGTGCTGCAATGTGACTTGGAATGAGAATTAGCTGCACTAGGGTTCAGGGTCCCTGGGGAGGCAGGGACTGCGGGGACATCCCGCCCACGGGAAGAACCTGGCACTGAAAGGAGCCCTGCTGAGTCCACTGTGTCAGGGACTGCTGTGCCTGTGTTTGCCAGGGGAGGCAAAGTACGGATGTGTATTCATCACTGACAACCTGGTGTATCGTACATGTCCCCGTCAAGTTCTGTGTTGGGCCAGAAAACAGCTGAGAGCTCTATATTTTGAGGTTACACCCTGCAGATGGGAAACATTTACCCTGAATACTACTGGGACTAAGAGAAGCCAGGAAGAGAAAATCCCTCAAACCTAGAAGCTGCCTGTGTGTCTTTGGAGAGGTGGGAAAATCAGAAATGTGATCTCTTCTGTCAGTGTTTCACCAATATTATATAGTGGTATATGAATTAATTAGAAAAGTATTGGAGATAATTTAAGTGCATTCAGGTTTCAGAGTAGATATTTGAAAAATAAGCTTTTTAAATAGAAGATATGATGAAAAGAAAGGAGAATTGTTGGGAAAAGAGAAGATAGTATTAGGCTTAAACAGAGATTTAAAGAAATTCCTTATTTCAGGTAAATGGAGAAAAGCAAGAAAAAGTCCACTTGAAAAATAAACTTTGTGGTCCTGAATAGCGGGGCAATTTATTTACTGAACTATGTGTGAAATAACAGTTTTAACATTTTTAGATTCAAACCACTTGCTTATAATTTTTCCCTGATCCCCCCAAGATTACAGATACTTAAAAATGACTGCAAAAATTACCAAATTACTAAGGAAATCTCATAAATTATCCCAAACATCTATCAGAAATTGCAAGCAAGATTGCACTGGTGAGATGGTAGAAAAGAAAATAATTATAGAACGGGTCTTTTGATGAGAAGACAATTAAAACACGAACCCAGACAACAGGATTTATAAAGTCAGGCTCATTGTGTTATGGTCTACAGTTGCATCAGGGGAGGTTTAGGTTGGATATCAGGAAAAGGTTCTTCACCCAGAGGGTGGCTGGGCACTGGAACAGGCTCCCCAGGGAAGTGGTCACAGCACCAGCCTGACAGATCTGAAGAAGCGTTTGGACAGTGCCCTCAGGCACATGGTGTGACTCTTGGGGATGGTCGTGTGCAGGGCTGGGAGTTGACCTCAGTGATCCTTGTGGGTCCCTTCCAACTCAGTTTATTCTGTGGTTTTGTGATTCTGTGTTTAACTTCACTAAATGCTATTTAGAATAGTTAGCAATTATTTGTCATTTGAGGAAAATTTCTTCAAGTGTCTCTGTTTTTCAAAAATAAATGTTTTCAAGACAAGGTTTCTATAAAACTTCTTCAAGCCAAGGGGTTTCCAAGATCAGAGTTGCTAGATAACATAGGCCAGGCTTTCAGTCAGTGTGAAAGGGCATCATTTGAAGGCAGCTGGAAATAGTGTAATTTATGCCATCTGAGGAGTTCACCTTCTTATCCAAGGTAAAGCAAGAGCAGAGAGTTGCTCTCATTAATACAATAACATGTTTTCTTTTCTTACCTCTAGGCTTTGGTTCTTCATTTCTCTTTAAAAGTTTAAGCTTCTGTCTGAAAGCTGCCTTATAGTATTAACAGGAAGGAAAGTAGTTGCTTCAGCTTTGGTCATGCTTTCAGAACAACCAGTAGGTGTGCAATAATTTATTTTCGTTACAATCCTGTAAAATAAATTGGATTTTTATTCCATTGTACAAATGGAGACACTGAAAACCAGGATGACGTGGTTTCTTTATGGCCAGAGAGAATCACTGTTAAAAACATCCTGGTTCTCAGGATACACTAGGTTTTTCCTCAGTTGGTGATTTCAAGTAAGGTTAAAGGAGAAGCCTACACTTAAGAAATTACTATGCTTTTTAATCCACTTCTGCAGAGGCATCAATCATCACTATAGATTACATATTCTATTCCATTGGCCTTGAAATATAAGAAATTAGCTTCTACTATGACAGCAGAAATCCCCATTTGACAAAGGGGTATATATTTACAAATGATCCTTAAAGCGCTTTTTCACCTGTGTCGAAAAAGGGACATGGTGCCAATATTTTGAATTCTCTTCCAGTTATTTGATTCATGTCTCCATTTTAGTCTGTGCTTGGAGAAGAAGACTGAGTTACCTTGTATTTTTGCTAGATGGCTCCAGAGTACATTCCCGTTCTGCCCAGTTCATATAACTGGCTGGAGCAAAAATCTAGCTGTTCATTGGAAAAATCCTGCACTAAAGCATGAGCTGTATGGTTCTGCTAATCTGCACTGGTGCCTGGGCATAACAAAATGCAAAGCTTAGCTCTGTATAGAAGAAACACTGCTTTCTGTTAGTAAACTGAGCAAGTAAGCAGAACTATTTTTCTATGTTTAAAATATGAAAGAAAAAAGGATGTACTAGGTTTTGATCCATTAGCTTATATTTTGAAACTAGGGGTCTAACAAAGCAAATATTTGTAAAAACAATGCAAGCAACATCTATGTATCTATAAACTAACAACATATAGTGTACAGCTAATGTTGATAAGTCATTTCCATTAGGGACTTAAAACTTGTCAGTGTTGTTTTGCCTTCTCCCCTCTCTCTCTTTTTTTTTTTTTTTTTTTTTTT
>VYXC01008135.1:135481-212650 GCA_013397175.1 Platysteira castanea
TTTGTGTTTTGTTTTTTTGTGGGGTGGGGTGGGGTTTTTTTGTTTGTTTTTTTTTGTTTGTCTTTTTTTTTTTTTTTGTTCTGGGGGTTTTTAAAGGTTTCAGTGCTCAAAATATTTATAAAAATAACAAATTAAGAAGGTAATACTGCTGTGGGCTACAAAGAACAAAGCAGGGGCCAATGCTGCCAAAGCGTAAAAGATTCCCTAATCTGTATATCTGAGTCAACTGCCTCTGTGACTATATCTGATAGGCAAGAGGCACTACTTCTCCTTTTCCTTTCTTTTTAAAAGGATTTCAATACTCTCTTAAGCTTTCATTTGAAAAATGCAAAAGCAGGGCATATATCAAGGATAAAAGGATATGGTAGAAGAAAGACACCTTTCCATTTTTATTGATAGCATTTCTTTTTTTCTTTTGTAAACTTTCTCTGTCAGAGGCAGTTCCATGAATATATTGGCAGTCCAGTTCTTTTCAACAGCTTTCATTTGAACTGATGCACGATAGATTTATATGGTCATAGATTCTTCATGCTGAATTTATTCTTTATATTTCTATAAATCAGTGCCATTGCTATAAGAGACAGCTCCTGACAATAGACTTCCCTGTTCAGGACCAGCATTTAATGTTTTGTGTGTACTTGTGAGTTCCTCATAAAAGAACTCTACTCTACAAAATATAAGAGAAAACCAGTACTGAGTTTTCTTCTTGGTAAAAAAAAATCACTAGAAGGAACAATTCATGATAGAAAAATGACTAGCTCGACAGCACATGAGATTGTTTTATGAAAACATTTTAGCACTGATAACCACATCTTAGATGCAATCCACAGCTGATGGCAAGCCATCCTTGTATCTGTTCCCACTGCATGTAATTAGCTTCTAACACATATCCACATCCCGTGTTTTAAATCTTCCTTTCATCTTTCTACTGCAGTACTGATGTCTCCAGCAACGGATTCTTAAGCAAGCATTTTATGACAGATGCTCTACATAGTCATTTTATATCTGTGTCATCAATAAAGCAATAAAACTTAATTGGTTACTTCAGCACGAAGAAGTGTACTTCTGACACCTTGAAGCTGCAGACTGACAGACAGGTTCACTGATGGGGAGAAGAGGTAAGGGAGGGTGGGTCAAAACTGATATTGCTTTCTGAATTACTTCTTAGGGTGATGGCTTGTGAATCGCTCTGCTGATAGATGAACCTTATCTCATTTAGCTCAGTAATGTTGGCACAACTGTGATGTGCCCAGCTAGAATAGCACAGCTGAGTGCAGCTGGGTCAGAGCTTCTGAGGTTTAGGTTCTCCCTGGCCACAGACTCCCAGAAAAACTTTTAAGCTCTTGAGCTCATTAAGAAATGTACTAATATAGATGAGTCAGTGGGACCTCTGTCCTAAAGTGCAGAATGCTGTGGGTGATGGTAAGCAGCAGATAATTGTGATGGTGAACTCAAAGCCCCCAAGCATGTTGATTCTGGTTTTTTGATGAAGGTACAAGCCTTCCACAGTTCTCTATAAAGGGTCTGTGCTCCTCCATGTGATGATCATGTTCATATAGAAGAGTAGTCCTGGCTGTTCAACAAATATGACAAAGATGGTTACACGCAAAAATAGCATTCAAGGCATGATCTGACCTACTCCAGATCGAGAGGTAGCATTGTGCTTATACTTCTGTAATACTTGAAAAAATTTTGTTCTATAAATTCTTACACAGCAGTACTTCTATATGATATTGAAGTAGAAGTCCTGCTCTAATTTTGTAAATATCCCTAGTGTGCTCTCTGATTAAAACCAAACCAAAGCAAACCAAACCCAGGAAATTTATTTTCTGAATGGCGGAAGGAAATGAGCCTTTCAATGAAAGTATATCATCCCATCCTCACTTTTTTTTTTCCTTATGTTTATAAATTACCAGGATTTTATTATTTCCTGTTCATTTCTAGAGAAAGAAGATGAAAAGGAAAATATGGACAGAACCAAGCTGATTTAGAGATAGTGATCGGAAAGTTTAATGCACACAGAGTTATGACTACTGTTTATGGCTATTTCTTGTCTCCAGTAATCAGCTAACTTAAGTCATGTATTATTCAGCAATGTTACTTGGGTTTTGATGGGGCTTCTGCAAAGGTTGAGGTTGAAGGTAGGATTTTCACACTACATTAGCACATATCATGTTGCTGCTGAATATAGATTCTTTTTTTGGCAAACTGCAGCTGGGAAAATTGCTCACATAGTCCTGAACTTCTGTGACAGGACTTAACTCCATCTCTGACCTCAAGCATCATCTGTTTTCACAACCCTTTCACTACTTTTGTTTATTGAAGGGTGCATTCAGTGCACTTGAACAATCTCAGAGTGACTGAGCTCTGGGCAAGAAGACCTGAAAAGAAACAACTGTCCTCTCTTGCTTGGCAGAGGACAGCATGAGCTGGAAGTGCAAAGACTCGCTTCCCTGCTGCTTGCATGGGCCACAGGGACTATAGAGGAAAACTAAAGAGGAGCCCAACCACTAGTGTGGTCTACCTGATTGTCTCCCTCACTTTTTTTCCCACATGTCTCTCCCTGTTCCTTCCTCCCAACAGCCTACAGTACCACTAGCTCTGAAATGGAGAGCTGGATGATAAAGCAACCCTGACAAAGCCTCTTCAAGTCCGTGGCTCTCCTGAAGGGCTCAGAAGTTCAGCAGATGTTGCCAGTACCCTGAGCTGTCTGCAACCCCTGAATGGGAATGAATTGAAGCTCTGGATTTGAGGCCCATTTTTAGTGGCAATGGCTTAAGGGTCTTTGCACCAGCTGATTTTCTTGTGTGCACCCATGTGATGTTCAGTGGAATGGCACTTTTAGAATGGTGTCTTTTGCTCTATCAACTCTGAAAAGAAAACTTTGCGAGCATTGCACGTAAATGAGAAAGTATTAAAAAGCATGTAGATCTCTCAGTGAGAGATGCAGAAACATTTTGGTCGATGGCTTGTGTTAGTCTGTGCTCTTACCCTGTGCCACAACATTCCCAAACAGGTGTTCCCTTCAGCTATGTAGTTCTTCCAAAGCAAAACCTTTAAAATAAGAAAGCACAGGTCAGGACTTGATTTCATTACTATGAACAGGACCGGGGGCTGTGATGTTATTCACCAACCATCTGAATAACTAGATAAAATTGATGGTTTCCTTACGGTTTGATTAGATTTTGTGTCAGTTCTTACAGTGACAGATTTAGAGAAAAAAAATAAAAAGACAATGTAATGTAAAAATCAATAGTGTGGTGGGGAGGGAATGCAGACTGGGAGGTTTTGCATAGCGGGTAACATTGTATTGAAATGTTTAATTTCTTCTTTTATCCTTTTATATTTATTAACATTTAAACAGACTTCTAGGGATTTTTATCTTTTATAATGACTACAGCCCTTTTGCTGAGCTCATTTCCATTACACAATGTTATTTCAGCTGCTAGGCAAGAAGATAATGTGCCCTTCATTAAAAATAGCAAGGAAGAGAAGAGTAGCACACCCCCCCCTTAACAAGCATTTCTTGTCCCTTATCTTTTTTCTTTCTCTCTCTCTCTTTCTTTCTTTTCCCCCTTAACATGCAGCTCAGATCTTTTGTCTGTGGAGAAGTTTGATTATGCCTTAATCCAAATGGCCAGTTCAATCTATTTTAATCCAATTAACCAATTCAAACTATGCTGGGTGTCATAATCCATTTCTTAATCCAATTAGCTGTTGTCGTTCTGGCTGCGGGTGAGGACTTTGCAGAGCGGAGGCTGTTGTTTGTTTTCAGTTTCAGAATGCAACATGATGTTGCAAGCTAGTTCAGACTGCTTCCCTGGTAGCCCAAACAAGGAATGAAAGTGAGAGATGTCAGCAGCATTTGCATCCTTCCTGGGTTTGATCTGTTTTATCAATAATTAAAGTGAGTAGGACTTGATTCTCATGATCAAATTGGATTTGTCTCTTTGATATTTTCTTTTCATGAAACTGAATTTAAATATACCACTTGCTGGAGACAGGCAAAAATGACTTGTAAATTTAGCTGATTTAGCTTGGGGTGCTCAGCTTGAGATGGTTCAAGGCTTCTCTGTATTTTATGAAAATCAAGCCCCTTTTAAGGAAATGCAAAGTGACTCTCTCAGTTCCATAATCAGTTGTGAAAATCTTGCCCTTTGTATTTTGCCTTTTCAAGCTAATAGGCTGAGCAGTTTACCCAGGGAAGTGCAAGCTTGGATCTCTTTGAAACATTCCAAATACTTTCTTGTCTGACTAAGTCTGAATATTTATGAACATATATTGTAATTTCAGCATTATAATCAATTCTCATTGAGTACTAACTTTACGAGTAATGTTTAATTTTTGCTTTTACCCAACATGGAAGAAATACAGAGATTTTCAGAGTTTACATATTAGGGAGCTACTGACTGCATGATCTATAGTCAAAAATATCATAGTGGACACAGTCTTTCCAGGGCTTACTTTGTAAGAGTCCTATTCGGCTTTAAGGCAATTACACTTTCCAGTTTGATTTTCCTTTAGACAAGTTGTACAATCTGATCTGAAAAGGACTTGAAGTTCTTTTGTATGGAAAATCAGAGGAAGGGTTAAGTTGCTTTTGGGCTGTTAGAAACTCTCCTCCACATACTAAATCTATGGTGTAAATCTGTACGTGAAACATGAACCAAAAACTGCTGAAGCGTACACCTCAACAATATATGCTTCTTTTACAAATATTTCCCTGATTCTGGCATCAAAGGATATATGCCTTAACTTTGCTACAGTGATATTTTAAAAATAAATTTGAATCTTCTTTTTTCCCCAGCTTGAGGATTGCAATATTTTATATATAAATTATGTATATTCCACAGTAAAAAAAACCAAAACACAACAAACCAACAAACCCTACGAAACAACAACAACAAAAACTATAGCAAAGAAAAAAAGAGATTAACGTAGCAGGCAAAACAAAAATTGCCTCTTAGAATTTCAAGAAGCAAGTTGCTTTTCTATCTTATTGTCATACTTTCTATAGTTATGACATTGATTTTTTTTCATCATGAGTTTAAATCACATAGAAGGGCTAGAGACATGGAACATTTAATCACACAGAGCTGGTCATGAGATTGGAGAGATTCATGGACACAGGGGAAAACATTACACGAAATTACCAATTTACAAATAAAAATAGACTGTTTCCACCAAGTTTTTTTATGTTAATGGAGTATTGATTAGGTGCTAGATCTATTTGGCATCTAAATCAGGAATTCTCTGAGGAGCTGAAGGCAACAACATTCTGGGCACCTCCATGGATCTTGAACAGTCCTCATGTTTCTTCAAGATCATACCACTGGTCTGTGAGGATAATGGAGACTTGCTGAAGTGATGAGTGGAGTTCAGCTCCAGATTCAGAGCCATAAATTAGATGAATGCATAGATATCTACGGGCTGTGGACCTACATCTGCCTGTAGACTGGCCTCAACACACATGGCAGAGATAATTACAAAGGCTATTGGACAGAATCATAACGTGTGAGTAAGAACTTGAAGTCCATAAAGGGAATGTGTCTTTTGGCCATTGCTTTGCGGTGATGTTTACATGAAAATCCTCCATTTCCTTCAGATCATACAATGTCCTTCTGCATTGCTGAAGCTTCATAAACAAGTTATTTTCAAGAAGAATGTGCAAGGACACAGTAATGGAGGTTAGCTGCAGCTATGAATTTTATGAACAGTTTGATGGAAACCACATTAAATGGCAACATCAACCCACAAATCAGCTTTGCAATGCTCTTACTCCAATCTGGTGTTGAGGGTGATTCACAGTGAATTTGCTTTTCATGGCCACCATTTCATGCAGTGTCATTTATCAGTGTACCAGGCTCTTGTGCTGCAGGAAACTCTGGCATTACGTTTTAGCAGTGTTAACAACTAACATTTTTACAATGCTGGTCATGTTAGCAAAGTAAGTACTGTAAATAACATCACAAAGACTACAGTAATTGCCCTTTTTGTAATGTGCCTGTTCGCTGTGCTATCACCCAAGTCATAAAGCTGTCACATCCTCTCCACACATTGTCTTAGAACAGTAGCACAGTTCTCCTCAAACCAAAATGGGTCAAAACACAGCTAAAGGTGATCCAAAAGCACAGGGAGAGCTGGATGGTACAATGCAGAAAGAGTTCCCTTATTAACAGGAAAAAGAAAATTCTCTCTTGAGAATTATTCCTGAAAGAGGTATAGTAGGAAAAGTAAAGATGAGGACTCTTAGAATGTAAAATATTAGGTAAAACAATACACAGATCTTTGGATTTTTTCCTTATTTTGACAAAGCAATAGTATCCCAGAATCCTGTGGCCCCTGTAGTCTGAATGAATGTAGTCCTTTTTGGGTCATTCACTGTAGCCTGGTTTGCAGTTCTCCCAGGCAGAGGCTGGATCTCAAATAGGATTGGACCCTGATGTTCTGTTTTCCCTGCAGTGCGCCAAGGTCCTTCCTGTACTGGGAACTCCAGAGCTGCACTCAGAATTCCAGGTAGGATCTCACTAGAGCAGAATAGGGGGGCAGAATCAGCTCCCTCAAAGTGCTGTTCACACAAAAAGCTGACTGAAAGCCTTCTAGGAGTGCAATTTATTTAGAAATAAAACATCAAAGAAAACCTTAAACATTTAAACCAAGAAATGTGGCATATATTCATATGCAGCTTTTCCCTACAGCTTGCTATGCTCTTGTTCTGGAAAGGCACCAACATCTTAGACTTTTCTATAGAATCAGTTTCTTTCTTCCTCTGCTTAACCTTTCAGTCTGTTTCCCTAGCCCTATTCTGAGGAGGATTCTCTTTTCTTCTCAGGAGTCCTTTAACTACTCATTACCCTTTACATTTTCAAGTTCTGAACTTGGAAAAATAAACATATATCTTATTAGTAGATGGGGTGCCATGTACTTGAGGTTAATAATTTTGCCCATTATTTTTGAACAGCTGGCGTAAGTATTTGTTCTGGGAAGCCAAGTGTTGCTTCCTAATTAGTTTTCTATGCATCCCACTGTAATTTAAATCAATATACTTGCAAAGGAAATTCCTGAACTCAGTAGAATATGTAAAGCCTTCATTGTAATGCTACTAAAAGTAGTCACATTTTTTGATTCTAAGAAATGAGATCAAAATAAGCGCACTTCAGCAGTAAACAATGAAGGGTTTTTTGGGTTTTTTTAATTATTTGAAGGCAGCATTGTATCCCTGTTTTGTGCAAAGAGAAGTTGATGACCTTGCCACAGCCCCTTGGTGTGGAATAGAGCCCCTTTCCACTGTCAATAGAAATACGTGTGTTTGGACCCAGAGGTCCCACGTTTCATTCTTACTACTGATAATTTATCTTTGCTTGAGGTGCTACAGCTTACTCCTTCCATGCCTCAAGATGCATGTAGGGAGAATCTTTGAAGTTTCAGACCAAAGAGAACTGAATGATATATTTTTTAAAATCTTTATTTCTTATGAAAATAATAAAAAAAGCCCACACAGGATTTGTCTTTATAAGAATAGCACTGGAAAGAACCACATACTTCACCAGTTCACATATAGCATCATACTAAATGTCTAGGTTAGAAAAATCTCCAAGACACCTACTAGGACATCACCACAGGATATCTAAGAAATGTCTAGACCACAAAACTCCCCTGAAATTCAACACATTACCTGAATAAAAAGCCAAACGCCTTAATTATAAAATATCTGAGAAAGAGCACAAAAAAGAGGAGGAACACCTCTAGTATAAAGGAACTATTGAATTCCTGCAATTTGCATTCTTTGCATAATTTTTAGAGAGCCTGAGTTTGGTGGAAAGAAGTAGCATGAAAAATAGTCGTGTTGTTGTTTAATGAGAATTTTTAGCCCAAACATTCTCCAGAAGAGTTATATGCCAATATTACAACACTTTGAGCTTGATTAAGGTGTCTAAACATTAATGTCTAGGTTTCTTCAGAAGCCTTGAGATATAAAAAACATATAGGGGCTCTGCACATATGGCAGAAGCGTAGATGAAACCAGGAAATACTTCTCAACCAGCAGCTGGAGGATATGTAGGACACTTCAAATGACATATAATAGATATGAAGTTACACTTAGGATAATTATATCCTATATATATATCTCTATATATAGCGTACCAGGTATAACTGAAAAATGTAATTGAGTCCTTTATGTCCTGCTATACCGCTTGGTAAAATAAGCAAAACAAAAAATACACTGAATGTGAAAGAAAAATATATCTGCATACACCCACGGCTGGAACAAGTGGAATAACTTCCTCAGATTTCAAATGAAACTAAGTCAGCCTCTGACACGCTTGAACAAATAAGAAGCAGCGTAAGTGGTTCTCTAGCCTTGTTCAGTCATACAGAATGTCCACATCAAAACTGGTTTTCTACACTTCCCTCTGTTTAAAATTAAATATTTTTACCATGATTTTATTTAGCCAAAATAATAAGCTTTTAGCAATGTAATTTTGTTGTGTGACATTGATGTTGGATATTCAGAATTTAAGCTTCTCTGTGATGTTGGTGAGATCTAAGTGTTGGATGACCAAGCAAGTGTAGAAAAGTCAACTAAGCCATTAATCTCTCGGGCAAAGATTGGAGAGAGTAAATGCAATAGAGAAGACTGGAGAATTTGAGCAGCTTTTTCTTGCTTTCAGCTGTTCAGTGTGTTCAGAGACATGGTATTATGAATAGCTATGAATAGAAGGCTGCTTCAGAAAATAGCATGAAGGTGTTGCCCAAGCAGTTGCAATCACCACTAAGTCTGAAGCAACTTTCCAGGTAGTTTAATTTAACTTTCTGAGGTCTGTGGGTGAGCTTGAGATGGTGTTTCTTGTTGACAACTAAAACCTGAGCTGGCTCTTTTCCCCCTTTAGCAAACAGACTACATGCATAAATAAAATGCATGATACATGCTCTTAAAAGGGCTGTGGTTAGGAGGGGAAAAAAGAAAAAAGAAAAGGAAAAGGAAAAGGAAAAGGAAAAGGAAAAGGAAAAGGAAAAGGAAAAGGAAAAGGAAAAGGAAAAGGAAAAGGAAAAGGAAAAGGAAAAGGAAAAGGAAAAGGAAAAGGAAAAGGAAAAGGNGAAAAGAAAAGAAAAGAAAAGAAAAGAAAAGAAAAGAAAAGAAAAGAAAAGAAAAGAAAAGAAAAGAAAAGAAAAGAAAAGAAAAGAAAAGAAAAGAAAAGAAAAAGAAATCTGCATATTCCTATCCTGGTGGATGCACTCTGGACCTGGTGGAAGCCTCTGAAGGAGGAAAGACAAGGCAATTCCTTCAGGAAAAGAGCCCAAAGAAAGATCTGACAAAATCTTCTGAATATAAAGTGGGGATACAGGCTGAAGATACATCCAAAATAGCAGCCTTGGGAATTGAATTGTTTTGAATCCAATATTGAGATCTTAGCCCAGTGCCTGGCGTGGTTTGATAGTTTGGATGAGCCAGACACTGCTCCAAATAAGCGGTTGGTGTGTGGAAAGTTTGCAATTTAGAGACTGGCAGAAATGAGCAGAGCTGGGGTAGATCACAAGAAATGCTGAGTTCAGGCAGGCTGGGGATCCATCTTGTATGGCTGTGGAATGGTCTCTTTTATGTTGATTCAACAAAGACAAGTTGACAAGGGATAAAAACTGATAAAAAGAAAGTAGCTATTACACCTTTCACAGAATGTGTGAGAGCTTGGGGTAGGGAGAGAAGAGTATATATGATTATGTCTCTGCTTGTTTAATGAAAAATCCACAGAGTATAATAAACCTCATTTCCATGAAATTAGCATACGGGTAAGGCTTTGTAAGATCTAAGAAAGGCATTTTGTTTGAACACATAGGGTATCAAAATTCTCATTTTAAATCTTTAATTAACTTTTCCCCCTCTTCATTATCAATCACTTATTTCAACTATTCATAGCCTCAGTAAGCTTCCTCTGGTGGCTAAGAGATAAGACATTTAAAAAATAAAAAGTAAAAGTCTGTTTTGCTTTTATTTATATTGCATATGAATTTGACCAGAATGCTTTGGGATTTTAATCAAAGATTTGAGTGAAGGGAGTACTAAAGCTGATTTTGTTATATACTTCCTGGGGATGAAGAATAGGAGTGTTCACATGTAGTCTCCGAAAGAAAGCTAGATAAACATGCGTAGACTGAGATTTTAATGTCATATAATGCACACAAAATTTCTCTGGGTATTGTTTTAACAGATTCATATGAAATCTCTCAGGGTGTTCTATTAACAGATGCAACCTTGGAATGAGTTTGAGGAAATGGGGGAAGTTATTTGAATATCATATGACTATCAGTGAATAGCAGTACTTGAAAAGAAACCCCAGTGTTTGTGTTTATTTTGGTAACTCATGTGCAGTCTCTTAGCAAGTAAATATTGTAATTTTTTGTATACAAAAAACCCCCTTTTCACTATATCATGTTGTTAATTTCCTTGCTTTATATCTATTACAACTTACAAGTTTGATTTACTAGTATGCAGTGTAGAGATGTAATATTTTCAGTCTTGAAAATCTTGAAGACCCCTTGGAGAACTGAACAAAATTGTAAATGTCAGAGTTAGACAACCCCAAATGTCCTGCCTTGGCAAAATCCTGGAAGATTACTGTAGTCAGATGGAGAAAAATGCAAGTACAGCAGCTGACTTCAGGGAGGCTGTGATCTATGAGGGTCAAGCATGCAAACTGAGATCTAGGGTATGTTGGGAAAAGTAATTCCAGGACAAACTGAGAAGTGCTATTACCAGTGCAGTATTCATTGTATACAGCAATTATGCAAATAAATTAAACAGGACCAAGACATGGGCCAATCACTGGTGCATGGCCATCCCTACTTTCAACTGCTAGCACAGCCCTTGCCTGGTTTTGGTTTAGGCCAACCAGCACTTCCCAGGCAGTGCCTGAGCACAGCTCAGGGAATAATGCGGGTTGGGAACGAGTCTCAAGGCAGTGCTGAAGGCCAGGGGAGTGCTTGCCTGTGCAGAAGTGAGCCATGCCACGTCAGCTAATGCCCTTCACATGCAGCTTATTTACCAATACAGATGGGGCCATCTCAGTGAAAATAATTCATCGATTTTAATTAAAGGCTTCTGACCGTTACAGTCAGGAAAGTTGCATTCTGAGACCCTGCAGATAAGAGATATTGGGATGACCAAGGAATTTCAGAATTTAGTTTACAAAAAAAGGATTAAAGATGGTTTAGCTTCACAAGAGGTTTGCCTAAAAATAATGCATATCAGAGAAGTAAAAGATGTATTTTCACTGAAGAATAGTATTGGTATACGAACAAATAAATTCAGATAGTGGCCACGAACATAATTTTCACACAAGGTGAAAATTATATGAAGTTTTTTTCTACTCTCTGCCAGAATGAATGCTCATTTGAAGTAGATTTCCATTTGGAGTAGTGGACAGAAGGTAAACATTGGATTCAAAATGGTAAAATAATGTTTGTGATTACACAGTGAGATTGATACTGCAAAATGTGTCTTTATTAAGCTAACTAAATGAGTCTTTTCAGTTTTCAGCTCCATGGTATTGGATTTTAAAACAACTGGTCAGCATATGAATTTTTAAGGCTAATTTGTGAGGGAATATGTTGAATAATCTTCCACATTTAGACTCAAACCACCAGTTGAAAATTTGACTACAGTAAAATTTATAGTTCCATGCAATCATTTTGGAAATGCCATTACAACTTCTGTAAACATGATTTTTAAATTGTGCTTAACAATAAATTCTTTCCTTGTTTTAATAACTGCTGAGAATTCAGTGTTCACCAAGTAAAATGCACCAATAAGTTCACAACTGGCAATTTCTCTACACAGTCTAAAAGTATCTTTCTAAAAATCTCATCCTTTTCAGTTTTTTAACCTTTTATTTTGATCTACAATGCAGACAAATATTGTAATCACGGATTATGCATTAACAAAATGGGATGAAAAGTAATTTTAAAACAAAAGTCTTTACCATGGTCTTCTCTACACTCAGATCTAAAGCACTGTCCATGACCAGGAAGTACAAGAATTTATTTATTTTTAAATAAATAAAGGAGATTTTTAGATACTCACTTTAGGAGCTTGAATCTTAGGATAAACACTACATCACTATGAGATATGCAACAAAACTGTTCTAGACTGCAGCCCAATTGTCTTGCAGTAACTTGAATTAGGTATTGGTAGATGACATTTAGCCTTGGAAAATTCATTAGAACATGAATTTTCAGCTCAAATTCAGATGTTCAAGAGAACATCTTTGCCTCGGAGAAAATCTCAGTTGAATCTGTTTCTTACAGACCTGTTATTGGAATGGAAGGACAATTTTGGGATAGGGATTAATGAGCACAGTTTTAAATTCAGATGAATAATGTATAGTTCTAGTCACAATTACCAAACGTGCTTATTGTTAGAAAACACAGAGTGCAATAATCCCTTATTTATGGAAAATTGGCTCATGCAGTGTATAGCTCATGACATAATTTATAGAGTTTTCTGTGGAGTCCTGGTAATTATTACTGAACTATTCATTATTGATCTCATTTGGAATGTTAATGAATTTAAATTCAGCTTGTTGAAATGCAAAAACAACCACAAAAAAATCTATTGGTTTTGGGCAATTCTGTACTCACTGAAGCCAATGGAAATGTTCCCACTAATGTCAAGAAATACTAGATCTCTCTGAATGTGGCTTTATGGTTGTTTTTATGCCTGCTGTGTGACTGTTTAACTCCATGATGTCTTTAGTAGCCTGTACGTGACATGGTCTGTGGCAGCATCCCTAGGCCTGCCTCATCCATAGGAAGTATCTGAAAGAAGGCTGCAACAAAAATGGAGAGACACTGTAGACAAGGGCATGTAGTGACAGGACACGGGGGAATGGATTCAAACTGAAAGAGAATAGCTTTAGATTAGATACTAGAAAGAAATTCTTTGGGGTGAGGGTGGCAAGGCAATGGCACAGTTTGCCCAGAGAAGTTGTGGATGCCCCATCCCTGGAAGTGTTCAAGACAAGGCTGGATGGGGCCCTGAGCAGCTTGGTCTAGTGGAAGGCATCCCTACCCACAGCAGAGAGGTGGAACGAGATCATCTTCCAGCCCAAGCCATTCTGTGATTCTATGATTGCCAAAGCTTTAACAACGCAAACAACATGCTGATACTTTTGATCACTGTCAGAAGGGTCTCAGTCCAGGTGCTGTGGACAATGTTACAAGGATATGGAGAACATCTCAATTTCCTAATCTCCCCCAAAATTAAAAATGTTGGTGATTTTTACAGCACAGTGAAGTTCAGCTGGAGCATATGAGTGAAGGCAGGCTGTAAACCCCTAAAGGGGTGGTGTACATGCACATTTTTCTGGGGGTCTGCAGAACATGATAACTGTAGCAGCACAGTGAGAACTGGGTTTTTTTGATTGGTTGGTTGGGATTTTTGTTTGAGTTTTTTTGGGGGGGTTTGTTATTGTTGTTTTGTTAATTTTGTTGTTTTTGTTAGTATCATCCTTGGATGCATAAGGAGAAAGTTTTAACTAAGGATCCTGAGGTGGTAGAATAACAAAGCAAATATTGATGACTGTAATATATTGCTGTTAAATCCTGCTTTCAATTCATTGCTGTAAAGAAAATATATTTTAAAAAGGCAATTCATGTTTTCAATAAAAGACTTACAGAAATATTTTATGGTAAAAATCCCTCCATCAATCCAGCTTGAACAAGAGGTATTTAAGAGGCAATTAATTACAAATACAAAGTCCCTCCACAAGGATATGGTATCAGTTAGTAGGAGACTGTTTGACCCTCCAGTCACAGACAGTAAAATGTACTCTAAACAGATGAAAATTAAAGGTAAAGTAATTTCGGCTGAAAATAATGTGCATATTTTAAAATCAAGAATGTGCTTAACTATCAGGGCAGCTTGCCAGTGAACATGTAGATTTTTTCTTTCTTCATGTTGTCAAGTAAGGTGGCACATGTCCAAACACACATGCTAATTCAAGTTGCATATAGCTGGCACTGAACATGGAAATTACTGAATGAGGTTTTATGGATTGTTTTACTCAGAATGACAGATCCTGTTGTGCTTTTTGCCCTTAACTGTAATACTCTGAGAATAAGCTTTTTTTGTAATCTGACTGATAACATTAGTCATATTTAGATCATTTGTCATAACGATCATCATACTTTTATAGCTTCGTAATAACATAATCTGCCAAACAGGGAAAAAAAAAAAGGTAAGTAGCAAGAATTCTCTTTCCTTCTCATTTTCTTTGTTACTCTGGGCTCAGCACCGAAGTATTCATATATTTTCCAGTGCAGTGAAAAACATGGCTGTCAGCCTTTGAACATCTGTTCCGAGCAGTTTATTTTTATATTCTCTCTGCACCAGGGAAAGTGTGTTCAGTGTCTTGTTTTGTTAAGTAATTTTTTTTTCAGTGGAAAGGGGGAGAAAGTGGAAGTTTCTTAGCGAGGAGGTGTTTTGAGGGCTTTTTGATGCTCTTTCTTAGCATTCATGTTTCTTACCACTGGTGTAATGAATAGTTTGAGGTTTATGAAAAAATCAGTTAGGTTTATAAAAGCCTAGACTTTGGCCCTAAATTCCATCACCTCTGATTGCTCCCTTCCCAAGAAAACTTAACTCTGACACAGAATTGCCTGCATAATAAATTGTGACCAGGTATAAGCGGGATATCCCAGATCAGATGGGATATATTAGATCAAAGAAACTTTGCAGAAAAGGAGCTGTGGGTAAGAAGTCAAACGTAAGTCAAGGGTGAGCATTGTAGAACTTAAGGCTGACAGTGTATGAGCTGCACTAGAGAGAACACAGCCAGCCAGTCCAGGGAGGTGATTATTCTCTGTTACCTATCCAGCATTTATGAGGTTGCACCTGAATTACTATGTCTAGTTTGGGGCTGCCTATCATAAGATGCTGAAGGAGCAAGAGGTTGAGGAGGCTGAAATTGACCCACTTAGAGAAGTCTTTGGGGAAAATGTCACTGCGCTGTGTTCAGCTAAACTAATTGGGTGGGTACAGAGGAGGTGGAGTCAAATTTCTCAGAGGCTTATACAATGGAAGGATGAGACTCAGCAGTTAAAAATTGCAAAAAGTAGTGTCTAGTGATAAGAAAAAATATCACCATAAGGGTGGTCAAAGACTCAGCTAAGTAGCACAGAAGGGTTTTGCAATATCTCTCTTGGAGAGACACAAAATTTGACTGGGCAAGAGCTGAGCAATGGCCCTAAACTTGAATCTGGATGAGCTTTGACTTGAAGTTGCGCTAGATGACTTCTCAGGTATCTTCCAGCTTAAACCCTTCTACAAATGTAAATACAACAATGTCCAAACATAATGATAAGGTTTTTGAATCACAAGCTGCAGTCTTTACAGGGTAGGAGCATGTATAGAAGCAGCTTGGACTGGCCCACAATATGCCATTTAGATAGATACATTCAAGGGGTAGGGAGTCCGTAATATTAGAGAAAACTAGTTTTCATCATAAAACTTTATGAACATCTTTTCATTCTTGACCTTCAGCTATGGTGTATCTGGAAGAAAGGAATAAGGACCTTGAACTTCTTTAGGCAGTCCATGGAAAGGTAAGAAAAAGCCTGGTGGACATATCTGATATGTTTCCTGTTGACTGCACTGTTGAAATGAGATGTAGCCTTCCTTAGCAGCTGAATTTCTGTAAGCACTGAAACAGTGTGACCATTTATATTGCATGCTGAATCACTGCAGTCTAAATGAGAAATGACAAAAGCATGAATAACTGAGGCCAGGTCACTGCCTTCCAGGAAATACTCTTTTAGCCAGCTGGAAAGAAAGCTTTTTACTGATGGTTGCTGTTATGTAAGCCCTGAGAATCAGTGAATAATTTCATGTGCTTGAAAAGATTTAAGGCCAAAGTGAGCCATCAGACCAAGTATTTTGAACTGCTACTGGCAATTTTTCCTCACATAATTTGTTTGGGTATTTTAGTTTGATTTGTTGGTTTGGTTTTTTTGTTTTTTGTTTTTTGCTTTTTTTTAAATGGTGTCAGGTATTCAATAGAAAATATTAGGAAAATATTTAAAATATCCATCACAATGGTCAGCTTGTTACCCATCCTCATTTTTATCACCCACTCTTCAACCTCAAATTTCAATTTGCCTATCTTTAGCTTTACAACACCGATTCTTTTGTACTTTTCTTGGTTACAATTAAGAGCCTGGTCATATTCGTAATTGCCTTCTAAAGGTACTTCGCTCAAGTCTTTTCTGAATCTTCTTTCTTTAAATCTTTCAACAGGTGACTATTTCTACAGTTCTCAAACATAGTTTTTTTGAACACTCTTCAACTTTAAAAATCCTTTAATTATGAATATGAGATTGTCTCATCTACTAATTGTATCAACTACCAGTTTTACTCCACACCCTGTGTTTGCAGAGTTTAAATATCTCATTCACAGAAGTCAAGTGGTTATAACTTCCATTTTTTCACAAGTCATGTCATCTATTTGTGATAACATTTTAAGGGGAATTTGCATTGGATTGTTAATGTCAAATATTTTCCATCTCACTAGATACCAGGTTGGAGCCACTTATTCCGTGAGTTGCTTTATGACTTTGATTTCTATTAAAAAGAAAAGAAAATAGTTATGAAGGCAATTCCCCAAGAAATTCAGTTAGCTCTAACTTTAGCATCCTGCCCATTTCATTTACTGAAATTCAAAAAAATATATGGAAATTTTAAATGTATTTTTATAACCAACTATTTCACAGTGTCTTTCAGACCTTTATTGAAGAGGATCATTAATGTGTTCCACACTCCAGGCGGAGCCTTGGTGAAAAAAAAAGCCTTTGGTAGCTATAGCTTGTCAGCAACTGGGGGCTGACACTTGTCAACAGTTAATTCTAAATTAATGAACTATTAATTTATTTTGCAGGTGTTCCTGCTGCCATTTTGCATGATGTTAATGTTTTGACTGAATGACGTACACTCGAAAATGGCTACAAAATCTAAGTGAATGCTACTGTGGTGTGATGGGGTGAGGACCTCCTTAATGCAGCACTGAACAAGCTGGCTTCAGGGGAAAAAAGCAGAATGCTGCTGTACCTTGGCTGGTTGGTCTTTCTGAGAGGGAAGCTGACCAGCATGGACGTGGAGCTGTACAGGTACATTCATGCAGCTCCGGGACTGGAGTGCGTTAAGATGGGGCATTATCGACTCACTGGCAATCAGGGTAAGGGTGTTATCTCTGCACATGGCCTTTAGCAACCAAAATGTTAATATTATCAAAATTAGATAATTTGGAAGGAGCTTTTCTTTTTTTCATACAGTCAGTTTAGTTTGTTAAATCCTCAGTCAGATATTTTTAGGATTTCTGCTGAGACTTAAGACAAACCAGCTTTTAGCTATATCACTCTTCTTTATTATTTGTAATATTGACATTGCCTTAGCTATTTTGAGGCTTCTGAGCATTTTCTGAATGCAGGTGTGAAAAAAATATATGCAATCTTTATTATAATTTAATATCAGTGAGCCACAAATTTCCTTAACCACCATTTTTATGACCCTCTGATGCAAATGTTTTAGGCCTCCTGATTCAAAAATGCTTATCCTAAGTAGATCTTGTCTAACTTCTTCCTAAGGCTTATTAATAGCCTAAAAATTGCCTCCCTGTCCTCATATGGTATGAATGCAGCACTCTGCTTCTTTCCAAATACAGAGACACAGTATTTATTAAAAACTTCTGTTCTTTCCATGTCATCCTTGACAATTTTACAATCTACTTTTCTTAATAGAACTTTCTATTATTTATTTTACTCCCAATGCACTTTCAATATTTTTTTAGAATGTCTTTAATTCTGATAGTCTGTATAACTGCTGCTCTAAACTACATTTGGCAATTCATAGCTCCTATTTTTTTCATGATTTCACATTTTTTCCACATATTCCCCTTATAATGTTGTGCTTTTGTCCTTGCCAGTGAATGAAGACAAGATTCTAGCTAAGGTTATTCCCATTCTTAACAGTGACACTTGGAAACTCCAGAGGTTTTTATTAATTTCTTTGCCTTTCAACATTTTTCTTTCTAATCAATATTTTCATTAATTTCTTCAGATTTTGAATATAAACTAATTTGGAGTATTATATATTTTCTTTAAATATCTATGTTCGGGGCACTGTTTGGTCTTATTGAACATGAGTTCATGAGTTAGCAGTTTCTAGGCAACTGCTAACTCCCAAAACCATGGTTATTCTCCTTTATCTGGCACAATTAAGTCCAAAATTATCTTCCTTTTTTCTTTGCTGTAATTCCCTTTGCATTATAAAATCATCATGCTTATTCCTATGGATTCTTTAGAAGTTTTACTACCAGCTATATGAGATCTCCAGTCTGCATTTCTCAAATTCAAGTTTCTGTAACAGCTTGATTTTTCTTGCACATAATCACCAGATACTTATGAAGAAACACATTCTCATAACTCAGAGGCCAGTAAAGTCAGTGGCAGGTTCTCTTAGTAAGATATGTTTAGTAGAACATTTATCTATGTGCCCCTATGCCCGTATGGTTTTGAATCACCAATAAAACTTAAACACATAACAGTACTTTCAATGGAGAGTTCAGCTTCTATGATTCCATTATCCATTATACCATTATAAAACAAATTGTATGAGTTTCATGTGCCATTTATGTGATGCATCTCTACAAATTGTGACAGTGCCAGTTATATCAAATTTCTTCTTCATCATCGAGTGCTTATAATTCTCTTATGGTGTATGTGTTCTTACATAGAGTCTGTAATAATCACTTCCAAACATAGTTGTTGAGTACAAACTTGTTTCCATATATGTTGCACAGAGCTGAAATCAGGTATCTGGGTCACGTATTTTGTTCTCCATTATGTCCATCCGGCTTGCCTTAGTGCTGAAAATGTCTAAAACCAGATCATGGAAGGCATATCCTCATCATGTACATCTTCAAACATATTTAGAGTCAAGTCTAAATATGAAAGTCTCATATTTTTCCTGCTGCCAAGATCAGGACTTTGCTTTCAAACCCAGGATTCATTGCATGTGCCTGGATTTCCCGTTTCCTTTCTGAGTGCTTCACTCTATTTCAAAATAGAGTTGTTTTGTCTGTAGTGGCTGAGAATCCGTACTTCTCAGTGAATTTTAACTTTTATTAGAGTAGCTTAGGTACAAACCTGTGGCTGTGAAAATAGTCTTGAAAGGCACAGTTATCATTCTAGCCTATATCTAGCATCTGACTCAACTTGTTGCTGAATACTGCTGTGAAACACGGTGAATCTGCAACTCTAGGGTAATGTTAGCACCCTAACGAGAATTAAGGGTCCTAGCACTTCAGCAGAGAGGCCTCCACACACGAATTTTGATAGGATGAACTGCCCATGTGGGGTGGGATGCTTGTATCCCATTAACTGCTGCATCCCACCAAAACCAGTGAAATAACTGGTTGATTTCAAGAGCAGTGCATTGAACAACATCAAAGATTTTAGTCAGAGATCAAATCACCCACATAACTTTCTTGAAATAGTATAGCCTGTACTACATTGAATCACACAGAAGTAAACTTGCAGCATACTTATTGCTACTAATGACACAGAAATCTAAAGATATCTGAAACGAGGACCCCAAACTGGTATTAACACTGAGAGAGGTGATTTGCCACAGATAGTAATAATTTATTAAAAAGGGGAAATGGATATCAATGGTTATGTTGCATTAAAGCACAGAAGATGGCACTGCAGACTAGATGCTTAAAATGTTCTATTTCTTCTACCTTGTAGCAATCACTGATGTTATAAAACCACAAGAAGATCCTATTATTTCTCATTTCTAAGCCGCTGCTCATACAGACGTGAATACTTGTATTCTGTACTTTTAGTAGATGCACTCCTGAAAGGCAGTGTCATCAATCCTGAGACCTGTGAAGATCTGGCATGATGATTTTTGCTGCTTGCTGAAACTGAACAGCTATAAATACTTGTAAGATAGTAGCTCATTTAAATAAATTTTATACAAATGTTCTTATGATATGAATTAATAATTTTTTCACTGTCCAGATTAATCTGAAAATGGCTACAGTTTGTTTTAGCTGGATGACTTTTTTCCACAGCAAAATGACCAAAGGCTTCTTTGGAAATTAAAATCTGCTTCAGCAATAGTATTGATAAATATTACTCTACAATAAGTTGCTATTGAACCCTAGAATGAAAGCTGGTTCTTTAATAGGATATTAAAAGTTAATTTCCTGAAGGCATGGAGGAAGAAGTTTACACAATCACCAAATGGAGAAATTATAAAATCACCACATGGAACCCCTCTAGTGTATTTGGGTGAAATGGCTTGATTAAAACAACCTCTGAAGTTCAATGAACATAAGATTTAAATCCTGTCTTTTCTGCTGGCCATTTGACTAAAAGAGTCCTTGAATTGAATACTGATGGTGATAAGGAGCACTTTTAAAAATATAAATCCTTATTCTGTGAGATGTGGGTGTATAAATGTGCATAACACAAAGATAGGAAAGGTTGAAGAGTGTGATGGTATTGGATCCTCATCTTGCTGCCCTGGACTGATTTTGCTGTGGTATAAAAATTCTTAAACTCTCAGCTTACCCTGGTGAAAAACCAATAATGGACAATTAAAGGGAAAAGAGTGATTCTCTAATTTTTTTAATACATTCCAATCTTCTGTAAATGTCATAATAGAGAAAAAAAATGGCAAGAATGCCTTAGTGGCACCAGCCCCTTGTAGATTTCCCCTCCATCAGCATGACCTATGCTCCTTTGGCAGAGGAGAGAACATGTTTTTATTGTCTCAAAGGGTGCTTTTTCACACCCCACCTATAGCACTTGCACCCCCTGTTTCCCCCTGACATGCACTCTGCCACCCTCCATCTGTGCAGCCAGCATCCACAGCCTGGAGTTCCCTACTGTTGTGCCAGTTCTTTGGCATGGCCACGCTGACTTCACTCTTCAGCAATGTAGGCAGTAGTCACACCACTTAAAGTTCACCTCCTTTTTCATGATCCATTAATGCTTTTTGTCCTGAAGATCACAGGTCTCACTTTCTCAGTTGGAAGATGGATGCCACAAGCATCACTAGGTAATGGAAATCAAAGCTGCTCTCAAAAGCCTCTCTGAAAGGTGAGGTGAAGAGGCTGAGAACCTAAACAGTGATCTGAGGCATTTCCAAGGCAATAATAAAACCCAGGAGAAAGCGAATGCACAAAAGTTGTACAAGTACTTGACACCCTCCTTTTTCCATTACTGAAAGTCTGCTCATTTTCTGCATGAGGTGGTGTATTTATTGCTAACTATCTGTCAGACTGCAGCATAAAAATATCAGCCATAATTACATTCATGCTACCAGCCTTGACATTAAAGTTAATCTGAAAAACACTCATTTTCCTATACTACCTTATGTAACCAGGACTCAGATGCAGCGATGGTTCACTGTCAGGTTTTATTCTACTGTGTTTCGGTGCAGAGAGTTACTTGACAGCTGTGAAAATGTTGGCTTGCCCTTTGTCTTACAAAGGGAAGTATTAGAAGAGCCTGACATTTGTCAAATGAAACTCTTATCGGTGTGACCTATTTTTAGGTACCCTTTGAAACCTTATGATAAGTACCTGAAACTAATGATCCTTCTGTTTCAGGAGAGAACATTTCGGAATGACTTATTAGAAGAGATAGACGCAGGGCTAGAGAGACCCTGGCAGTGTGTTGTGATAAGTTGTAAGCTTAAGATTCAATAAATTGGTTTAATTTTTAGGAACAATTTTAGAAAACTGAAAAGATGCTCTAGACTGGTTGTAGACTGGTCAGGTTGCAGACAGAGAACTGAGTGAGTGGGGAAAATCTTGCCCCACAACTCAGTTTAGGTAATCTTCTTGATGAATTTAAATTTATCTTCAATAGAAAGAATTGATTATTTTAATTATACAAATATTTGACTGAAGATAGACAACTCCTAGATTTTGGGAACCTGTAGATTAGGCAGGGATCCAGCAGAGTGTTTCACAGAATACCTCTAAGGGGGAGGCTCATATAAATCATCATAGCAATTCAATTATAAGCGTATTATAAAGATATATATAGAATAGTTAAGCAAGTGTCATTCTGCTGGAGGTACAGTATTGTCCCTCTTTGTTACCTGTGACCATGGCACCTTGTGCATAGGATGAACAGAGGAAAGGGGATTTCTTTTGTCAATAGGAATGTGTTGCAGGGAGCAGTTTACTAGGAGAGACTTCAGGTTTCATACAAGTACCAATGCCCAAGGTGTCAGATCACTGCATGTACACTTGGGGATGTTTGTGTTCCGAGATCCCAAAACATCAGATTGTGATCAGAGATCAGTGATCTGTCATATAAAGCAAACTGGAAGTATGTGGATGGCGTTGGTCACAGAATCATAGAATGGTTTGGGTTGGAAGGGACCTTAAAGATCATCCAGTTCCAACCCCCTGCCATGGGCAGGGACACACCTGCAGCACTTCAGGTGGGGAATTGTGAGGGTGGAGCAGAGGGGGAGTCAGAGAATCATGCAGTCAGAGAGATGCCTGGTTGCTACACTGCAAATATCTAAGACACATACACCTATTGCATAGAAGCAAGGCATGGAAGTCAAATTCTGGGATCCAATGAGACTTACATACAGAGCATGTTACTTTGGGTAGGTCAGAATTTGCCCTTGACAGGAGATGGGGATTATCTCATGGTTTTACTTCCTCTCAGGGGAATGTTCTTCCTCACAAAAATCCACTAATTTGATTTGAAGAGGCTGTACAAAGTCAGCTGAGTGTCACCTTGGAGTTTATAGGTAAACCTGTAATTTACAAGGTATGAGAAATGGGACTACGAAGAGTAATAATTGTTCATAAATTGAAGAAAAACTGAAGTGTCTCACATTTGCAATGAGTATGATTTGTGATTCTCTCCATTCACCACAAGGCAGATGGCAACAACTTCCAAAACATCTAGATACACATACTGACAGGTGCATTTTTCAGAGACAGATCAAAGGTAACAAGTTCACCATGAAAAGGCTCAAAGTTTCTCAGCTATTCAGGCAAGATTCAGCTCTGATGTTTAGGATGACAAAATAGTTTTCTAGGGAGGAATAAATTTATGGGATAGTTGCTGAAATTTTGGAGGAAGCGTATAGGAAGGCAGTGGATGGAGACACTTGGCTTCATATAGCTGAGGGTTGTCGAAATGTAGGGGTAAGGTTGGTGTTATGGTTACGACAGAGTAGAAGGTCCTGCTCAGTGGGAGCGAGAAGGATCCCCAAAAGAAGGGCTAGGTTGCAACAAAAGAATTCTCCCTGAAGAAGGCTGTCATCTGGGCCACTGACAGGAACCTGTGGCAAAAGCCATGGCCTACTTTCAGAGCTAAGGTTAGAAGACAGGCAAAGCCTAGAGAACCAGCTGAAGTGTGGTTGGAAAGCACTTCCACAGGAAGGGGTAGGCTGCAGATCTCACAGTAAATTCCTTCTATGAATTTCCCGGTTTCACCATACTCTCCCTGGAACCAGGAATCATTTTCTCCTCTATTTCTTCCTTCTTCCTTCACCCATTCTTATTCACCTTCTGTGTTCCTGGGCTTTTAGAGGGCAAAGTATGGGGTGGTGTTTGCTGATGCTCCCTATTGCTGTTCACAACCCTACTGTCATCCTGGTTACTCCAACCCATCTTGCTGCAATAACAGCAAGAATGGAGAACATCAAGGAGGAAGGAGGCTAGAACATCCTGCCTTACTATCTTTTACTACACAGTTTCTACGTAGCTGTCTAATTTGTCTGTGCCTTGAGACAGCTCCCTTCCAGACAGTTCAGACTGAGAAGTAAAATGTAGAAATATCTGAGCTTGTTTTCAGCCAGTCATTGGAAGAAGTCTGAGCATGGCAGTAAGGAGTCCCTGTGGGCCAGTTTTTTCCTGTATTTCAGATACTTGCTGTGTCTGAAAGATTGCAGCGTCAAATGAACCTTCTCATAGACGTATTTATTTTTCCTTGTTCAAACTGTGATCCATACTCAGTGTGATCATACTTACATCAGGTCTATTTGCAATCTCTATTTAAAACACAAATTTATCAGCAAATTATGTCACATGCAAGTTCAAAATGATATTTGATCACAATTAATTCACCAAGTAGGGGCATTACCTCCTCTAGCTGTGATATGATATGGTTTATGCCATCAATATATATCTGAGATTAATGAGTCAAATCATAGAGTATAGAAAAGTAATTTGTCACCCCAGATGGCAATTTAATCAGTTGGAAAACTGACCAAGTGAACTTCCAGCATATGGAGGTCTTATTAGAATGATTTTCAAAGTATGGCCTGAGGTTACAGAGTTTTAAATAAAACTTTTTCAACCAGGCAATCTATTTAGGTTCCTCTGTGGATGCAGAAGGTACTTATGCTACTACAGACAAACTGGATGTAATAATATAGGCTCCTAAGTAAATGTGCCACGCTTAAAATAATTTTCTTCTCTCTTAATGTAAAATACTGAGTTTGTAACAACTTGAGATTTATTATTGTTTGCCCTTCTACAAACAGGCTACTGAAAATTCCAACAGAAGGTTGCTTTGGAAAGTTTTAAGTTGCTATCAGTTTGACTAAACAGTAAATGATACTCCTGAAAATGGCCCAGGTTATCCAGGGTGCTTAATTTCTACAGTGGAAGAATTATAGTCCCTTCAGCTGGGTCAGCTGGTTACATTTGGCTTACTCTGCAGGTGCATAAGACTGAAGTAGAACAGCATGCTGTCCCCAAATAGTATTTGCTCAGATGAAACCATCTCCACGTGGAGAGGTGGCATCCATTCCATTCCATTTTGGCTATTAGTACTCGTAGGACTTCTAGATTCTCAGAAACTGGGAGCATAGCTGATTTTAAATGACAAAGATACAGTCATAATGATATCGCAATCCTCATAAGTATCTCAGAAAAGTCTAGCTCAAAATTTGTCAGTCTCTTGAATTATTTCCCATTTAAAAATAAGTAAAAGAAAGTTACATGGGAAACTTTTAAAAACCTATTTTTATAAAGGTTGTAAATTAATAGAAGCTATTCACATAGTGTTAATTAAGGGTCTTCCCAGCACCAGAATAACTCCGAAGTGAAATCTGAATCTCCTGTTCCAAGTGCTAAGATTGCAACAATATGAACCTCCTCAGCTTCCAAGGTTGTAGTTCAGGGGGTTGTGGCCTCATTTTCAATACTGTCATACCTCTATAATGGTTTGGAGGTTTTTTTCTGCAGGGTTTTTGAATTAAATTGTTAGTATTTTAAGCCAAGGTTATTGTGTTGGATTCTAGATTAATTTCACTAAAGTGAGAGTAGTGTGAGATGAAAATTAACAGAAATAACATTTTGACAACTGGGTTGGAAACAAAAGCATTGATCGTAAGAAGTTGTGAGGATGATCTGCTATGTTTTTGGTTTTTTTAATGCACTGGCTTTGTAGCTCCTCTAGGAAAGTTAAGTTTAAAATGACAAATGGACAGGACTGCAGTACAATTTTGTACTTTACCCAAATGACAGTACAGTCAGTAACACGAAGCTCTCATTACTTTGCAAGAGAGACTGACTGTGTATTGCCTGAAGAAAGAATGCCATTCACTTAATCATGGGCAGCAATTCCTATTGCTTCTAAATGTTCTTGGCCATCTTTCCAGGCTCAAACAGATCTCAGATCTGTCTGCCCAGATAACGGGGTACTATGCTATATGAGCCGCTAGTGATTTATGAGCCATTTCAAGTTAGGATGGCTCAGTCTGTCAGTGAGTGCTGCCACCACCACTGGTAGTGGAAACCAGTTGCTAATAGGGCTTTTATTCATTTAAAAAAAAAAAAAAAAAAGCGCCTGGGAAATCCTGAGCTACAGACTACTCTAAGACAAGAGGAGATGAGCACTACACAGTACTTTATGATGTTCAAAAGTTTTAATTTATACAGTGTTACATTGTGATGCCTGGCTTTGGCCCACATTATGACATGGATTAAACTGCCTTTACATGTCACCTACATCACATTCTGCCTCAAGGCTGACTCATGTGTCTGTCAGTCACCTGTACAGCCTACATTAAATTGCATGTACATATACTACAAATTCACATTGCTTAATCAGCCTTAGAGAACAAAGATTTCATATCCATTTTGTATATTATGTTCCAGTGCTAATCTGTCATTACAGTCAGAAGTTTATCTAACATCCTGTATCTCATTTACTAAATCTCAATCCATTTGGATAATAGCCAAGTCTTGTGGCAATGTCAGTAATTGATCATCTTAAAAACAGCCTTATGTATATTGTAAAACTTATACCCTGTGCAGTCTTGGACAGCAAGACTGTCAGCAGCAAAAATCCCTACTTCAGGTATTTTTACCTGTGACTAGCCATTCCTACTGTCTGGTCAGTGCTGATATATATTTTTTAGAGAAAAAAATAGAAAAATATCTAAACGCAAAACCCCTCATGAAAAATTAAACCAATAGGGATCGTACAGATGAGAGGGAACAAAGGCTTTGACCTGGGAAAGCTAATGCTTCTGCCAAGAAAAGGCATGGAGAAAAAGAATGCATATTGTATTTTTTGGAACAATTGGATTTTTCAGGCTTTCCTCATTCTTTTCTCTAGGTATAACTTTTTAGAGCTCTCATAACGTGGAAAGTTCAAGTGATGACACAGTTCTCTAGATCTGGCTCCCCTAAGGATACATAGAGCAGTTTACCTCTTCTGTTTATTAAACATCGCATGCCAGTCAATACAACCAAGAATAACTTAATTATTGTAACAGCACCAGCTGGTTGACTTAGTTCTGAGTTTGTAACATGTTGATACTTGTTTGCAATCTCCTGTATACCCTGCCATTTTTCACTTACTCTTTAGGCATTTCTCCCTCCTAAGAAAATATTTTGTACTTTATTTAATTTCTCTCATTGGATACTGTTCAAGCATTTCTCATTTTTGTCTTTTCTGAAGTGTTCACAACCCATCAAAACTTGTGTCGTGCAGCTCAGTATTGGTGCTGGGTAAGAAGATTTAATTCAGTATTTTCCCCAAGTTTTCTTCAGAAGTGAAGCACTAGCAGGAATATTTGATCTTGTGGAGCATTTCAGTTCTAGCATGGAACTGATGGCTCCACTGAAACTTCTTGGACCGGCTTCCCATGAGTCACACCTCTGAATGCAGAGCTGTGGCAGAAGACAATGCTGCTCTCCCCTGCTCCCTCGGATGCGTGGAGTTTACTGCTGCTCTGTGAGCTCATTGGTTGGCTTTTAAAAGTCTGCAATTATCTCCACCAAGAATAGTATTAACTTCAGCAAACCTCCTTCAGCCCATCCTTTGTCTGCTGCCAGATGCTATAGATCTGTCTGTCCCACTGAATTAAATTAGCACATCCAAAAGCAGTGTCTCTCGAGTGATTGACAAAAATTCTGCCCTTGCTCATAAGGGAAATAGGAGTAGAAAAAAGGCTACAAGCAGCCTTCAGTGACTGTATTTGTGAGACATGGAGACTGTACCAGATCCTCAGCTGTTACATACTGTTATAACTCACTGAATACAAATATAATTGAGCTACACTAATGTTAAATCATTTGAGAGCCTGGCCTGGAACACAATTAAACATATCAAGGCTGATATAATTGGTCCACCACAAAGCATTAATATAGTGGTTTACTTTTACCATGGGCTGCTCACATGCACTAAGCAACTATAATTGTGTTCTTATTTAACCCTCATATCTCTGTCATCTATGTAACTCTTTCGTCAGACACTGTTAGGCCATAGAGGCAGCTGGGTTCAATTTCTGTGTCTGCCTGCAAGGAGTCCAGCAGAAAGACAACCATTCTAAAATTTTGGCTGACACCAGTTTTAGCATCCACCTCCAGTCTTGGCAAACTTTTACATTGCCTGAATCATCATGCATTAGCAGTACATTTCCAATTACAGGCAAAGATTTAAACCAGCAGGATTAAATCAAGGATTAATTTTATTGTGCTGAAAACAGTAAAATGTTAGCTTTAGGAACTTGAGATGAAGAGGCCTGATTGCTTAGGATGTGCTGTTAGTAGTGCAGGTTCACCAGAGGAAGCTGCTATGCTCTGCTAGGCAATTAGAACCTGAGTTAATTGTCCTTGTGTGTGGAGCTGGTGTGCTGAGCAAACCGTTCTCCCATGCCTAAGGCATGGAAGTTTGGGAAAGCTCTGCTTTCTATTACAGTGCTGCTTCATTTTTGAATGGGAAATCAAGTGGTTTTGGCTCCAGGGTGCTGACATCAGAGTCATTGCCCCGTGCTCACCCATTTCAGGGTTACTGGATGTTAGAGCCCTGTCTGCAGCCTGGGCCATGGGAACGTTGTTTCTGAGTTTCCCAGCAGTGGCAGCACTGGGATCTCTGGAGCACTCTCTGTGCCTCGCTACATGTGTGTGGCTCCTAGCTGAAGCACCAGCTGGCCCCTGAATTGAGAAATTCCAGCCCAAAAGGGTACTGGGGACCACTCCTCAGCTGTTGATGCCTGGTGTACTTTCAGCTCCGCTGGGGCCTGCTGAATCTCTGTCCTGTGCCTCTGAGCACCTCACCCTCCCTGAGCAAGTTGAAGCACTGACTCCACGCCCTCTGCGCCTATCATTTCCCTTGTCTATATCTTTGTACATGTGATTTGACCTCCAAATATGTGCCTTCTCAGATGACTCCTTTCTGCAGTTTCCAGACTCTGAGAAGCTTAAGGTTTTATGGTATGAATTATTTGATTTTCCTAAAGGATTTGGAAAAATCCCAAGCTGTTTGGCATGCAAAAGTTGACGTAAGTGGGTCTAAACAGGGATTCCCCAGCTGTAGGGGAGACATGCAGAGGGGTTACGAAATTTTTAGCAAACTATCTGTTTTGGATGCAGAGATGTTGAAGGAATATGAGTGCAGCCCTCAGAGAAAAGAGAAGCAAGAACTTCTTGGGCCCCAGAGCAAGCTGCAGGGGCTACAGTGGGAATTTCTGAGCAAGGGAGCTGTTGCCTGCTATTTTTTTTCATTTTTTTTATTCACAGAAACAGGACTGAGCAAAGACTGTGTGCAAATAAGACAATTTAGAGACAATATATTTGTCTCTGCTCACCAGCTTCTTATTCTAAGAGATCCAGAGTTTTGACTAGAGTGAGTAACATTATGAGTTGCATTTTCTTAAACATTATTAACCTGTGTAAGTGTATCAGGTTATTTCTTAGGGACGGAAGGTGTAGTGCAAAAATGTTAGGTGAGTGTTTAACACTGCATGTACCATTTTCAGCTCATTTCAGATGCACTTCTTTTTTGTTATAGAATTAGATGAGAACGAAAAACATCAGATTTTCATGTAACAGGACATTTTAAGTTTGAGAAAAGCGGTGAATCTCTTCTAAGCTGATCAAATAGTAACTTTTTTTGCAGATGAGTGCGGCGGTCCTATGCTCTGTCCCCTTGTTCCCCAGCTAGCTCTGCACAGGAGTCGCCGTAGGACAGGGCCGTCCCTATGTCCTTGAGTCAAGGGCTGGGTGACGGCTGCAGGGCGAGCGTGCTTCACCCCCTGCACGGGAAGGCAGCGCGCACCGGAGGCGAAGAGCGAGGGAGGAGTCAGCCAGGCCGGTATAGCCAAGAATGGTTTATTCCCTGAACCCGTCCAGTCCGACTGAACCAGAGGGATAGGGTGACATGGACTTTTAAAGAGGGGTGGTTACAATGGGTGGGGAAAGGGTACAGCCAATGGGGATTAACATAGGGAGGAGTCAAGGGAGTGATGACATTTACATAAAACCAATAGTAGATTAACAATATGACTGACATCTGGGAGAACCAAAGAGACATCGAACCTAGCAGAACATTCTAGATAAAGGGGTATGGGTCTGGGAAGATTGACATGAGGCATAGGAGGGATTTGGATGATGGATGGGGAACATACCAGAATAACAAGAGGGGTTTTGGTGAGTAGCAGGGAAGGTGCTGGAAGAAAGGGAGGGGATTTACTTTATTTGGGATAAGGGGCAGGCTTAGGGAGGAGAGGGGAAGAAACCAACTGGGATAACAAATGGGGGTACAAAGAGCATACCAAAAGAAAACACATCAACTGAATAAAATAAGAACAAACGAACCACAACAGATGAGCAGGAACTGAAGATTTAGAAAGCAATGAGCTGTATCATATCCCATTTTCAAATTCTTTTCTCATGTGCTGCAAGGAAGCACAAAGAGAAGTAATGAGAATCATTTGTAAAATAATGCAAGCCTGTTTAGGTCCTAGTTGTCTAGTTCTTTATCTTTTTTTCCTGTCAGGTACCTGTAATGTAATAACACCCCTCCTGCCCTAAATATGTTATTTCAGACTCTGTGGAAAGAACCAGTGAGAGCAACCACCTCTCTGATCTCATGTGATTTAGTCACCCGCAACAGCCTCTCTGGTTCATTTCATTAATGGAATGTCACTGCTAGAAAATGAAGAAAAATTGACTGAAATAGGAATTTTCAAAATGTTATCAGAAAGCAAGTTCTAATTCTTGTGCTTTGTTGTTGTGGTCTGGAATTTCTTGAAAGCAAAAAGAGAAAGGCCAAAGCACAGCAATGAGAGCCCATGAAAGCTGCTGGTGAAGCAGGAGTGCCAGGCAGAGGATGAGAGAGAGCCATGCTGCTGGAACACACGCAGCAGGAAGGGCTCACCAGTCACTCATGTCCTATATGAAATCCAATAACCTGCTGGGTTAGACTGCTTAATACTTATGCAGTTGAATTATACTTGCTGTTCCTTTGGCAATTCACAGGTTTGACTAAAAAGTGAGTGCCGAGGATCACTCTTCAAAATTTTTGTGCTACTTTAGAGTAAGTTTTAAGCATAACACTTTTTATTTACTAAGAGTTTTCTGCAATTTAACAACATATTTATTTTTTTCCTGAATCTGCTAATAGTGAAAAGCCTGCTTTTATTCAGACTGCCAAGGATTGTGGGAATAAACAATTTATTTTATTATCTTGACTCATCTACCTGGAAAAAAGTAGAGGTTTAAGGCACATGATTTCTTCTTCAGGCCAACATACATGTATGTATGTGTCTATGTCTATGTCTATGTCTATGTCTATGTCTATGTATGTGTATGTGTATGTGTATATGTATATGTATATGTATATGTATATGTATATGTATTTCTTTTTAAGATTCTTAGTTTGCTGACAAATGACCCTCTCCTGTTTGTGCACTTATAACATGCCTGTTTTAAGAAAGGTGCTCCTCTCTACCTTTGCTGCCTGCTTTGCTGGAGGAACTGTTCTGAATTTCTTCATAAGCATCCTCTCCTCTAGTTGGTCATTTCATTGTCTGGAAGGCAGGCTGGCTGGGTTTATGATTACTAAAGGAAAAAAGTATCTCTGGTAAATGAGTCAATGTATGCCTGACTGGAAATTCTTCAGTGGAAGAAGTGTCCTTTGGAAATTAGTATTTGAAGAATTTGATTTGGTTTTTTCCCCAACATTATGAATTTTGTTGGCACTTCATGCATAAAGAACTGTTTTCCCAGTATTTCCTACCACAAGCGATTTAAAAACTATTTGAAACTCATGTGTTTGAAATAGTATTTTTCATTTTATAGGCATTATTTTTGCACTATTTCATTATTTTGTCACTTGTACATAAAATGCCATTTAACAGTGAAGGAACTAAAATATCTCTTTTTTTATTTTGCATTAAGCATTTTATAAACACCTAAACTTACTCTGAGACCAGAAACACTGTAATACTTTGGTATGACATCACAGTAAGCACTACTATCTGTCATGAAATAGAAAAAAAGTAATAATCAGAAAAACATCAAGACTAATACCTTGAATCCAAAAATATTCTTTATTTTTGTACTAATCACATATTAAAATAATTCACAACTTGCAATTCATTAGAAATAAAATATTTTGATAAAATCTTGTGTTCTAAATTAGAAATGAAAGTGCCAAAATATTTTGTAAGATGGACACTTATAATTTTGTTCCATCTCCATTTAATAGCACTGATGGCCTTGGAAAAGTTGACCAGCCTAGCATGAAACCAATGCCATTAATAGACTTGTTTGTTAAAAATCAATACATTGAGTCAGGAATACAGATTTCATATATCTTAAATAGAGAGAGTTGAAAACAATACTTCGTCTATCTGACCCAAGTTTCTCATTACCAAAGCCCTGCTCTTTCTTCTTACCTTGGATTTTTTTTTAACTGGCACTGGAAAGCTAAAAAAATTGTGAAAGGTCTTCTCTTGGGGAAGGCTTACCCTGCTGTGAAGGAGCACAGCTAGGTTTGGGGAATGCCCCAGTGCAAGGCATTGGGGATCAGAAGAGGGAGTGCTCTTTTAGGAAAAAATTTATTTCTTTTAGTTGTGAAGCTAAGGAGAGCAGCTCAGTTAATAAGGTCCTGACCAACTCTAGTTAAGACAGTCCGGCATTAGCTCTTCCTCCTTTTAACCTGACTTTCTGTAAGGAAATCTTCAACTTTTCACTGATTAAAATTCTTTAAGTCTGAAATGTGTTTTACTTTGCTCACTACACATGAGACTTAAAGTTTCTGTCTGTGTGAACAGAAACTTTTACCAGGGTAATGGTAGCAGTGGTGTTTCTTGTCTTTAGCATGGTTTGAAACTCTAGGCTGTGGGAACCTCTGCGTAAGGGGCAATGGTTTTCCTATGAGACTGAATTGGTCTTGCATGGCAAGGTTTTGGTAGCAAGGTGGCTACAGGGGTGGCTTCTTTGAGAATCTTCCAGAAGCTTCCCCATATCCAACAGAGTCAATGCCATCCACCTCCAAGAGGGACCCACCACTGGCCAGGGGTAAGCCCATCAGCAATGGTGGTAGCACCTTTTGGACAGTTATGGAGGAGAAACGAATCTGGCACAGTAGCAGTTGGAAGAGACAAGTGAGAATATTGAGAGGAAAAACTCGGCAGACAGTGAGGTCAGTGCAGAAGGAGGGGGAGGAGGTGTTCCAGGCACTGGAGCAGAGATTCCCCTGCAGCCCATGTGCAGCCCAGGGTGAGGCAGCTGTGCCCCTGCAGCCCATGGAGGTTCCCAGTGGAGCAGAGATCCACCTGCAGCCTGTGGAGGACTCCTCACTGGAGCAGGGGGATGCCCAAAGGAGACTGTGAGACCTTGCAGGAAATTCTACTGCAGCAGGATCCTGGCAGGACCTGTGGCCTCATGAAGTGGAGAGACCATGCTCAAGCAGGTTTGCTGGCAGGACTTGTGAACCTGTGGGGCACACACACTGGAGAAGGGAAAGAGTGTGAAGGATTCTGCTCCTGAGAAGGAAGCAGCAGCAGAGCGCACGTGTGCTGGACTGACTGCAGCCCCCATTCCCCATCCCCTGCACCTCTTGGGTATAGCAAGGTATAGCAAATTGGGAGTGCAGTTAAGTCATTACCTTGACCCACAAGCCTTTTATTCTATTTTCTCTGCCCTGCCCAGCTGAGGAGGTGAGTGATAGAGCAGCTTTGATGAGCACCTGGAATCCAGTCAGGGTCAATCCACCAGAGGTATATCAAAAGATACCTGTTTATCACAAAGCTTTTTTTAATGTGATGAAGGAGCTGAATGAAGAAACTTGACTGCTCATTTCCAGCAAAACATGAGGACCAGACAGGGGCCCTGTTTTCAGTGCTGTGTATTTATGGCACCCAGAAGAAATCAGATGTGATAGTGACAGAAAAAGCAAAGCAGGTGGTGGGAATTCCAACCAAGGTCTCCCAGGAACTTCTGGAGAAGGAGATCCCCAAGGAAATAAATATTGTTTTCCTTTGACTTTTTATGAACACTTACTGCTCTGGGTTCACATCCCACTTTAACATAAATGTGGAAAGACAGCTAGAGAGCAGAAACTGATAAACAAGGGGGTAGGAGACTTGGAAAAGAGGGAAAGTCTAATTAAAAAAAAGGAATGCAGTATAAACTGGTATGTTATCTACAGGCCACCCATTTGTGCCAGCCAATTTTTTAACAAATAACACATGCTTCACTTTAGCAAGTAGGAAAACATGTCTTATTCTTAATTGAATTATACTCAGAGGATGTAAGAAAAAAGAGGAGTGAGGTGGGGGAGGAACATGGCTTTAGGTTACAGGGGAAATATGTTCAGAAATGGAGCCTTACACATCCCACACACACACTTTGAAACAGCCTAAGACATTTGGGAAAACTTCAGGTGCTACTATGTTCTCACATGTGTATCATAAACAGTTACTAAACACTTTACTGCCCCTAATATCACGTTGTCATAGGCAGCCGCCCCTGCTCTCTGTACAAAGCCTCCGCTCTGGTTACACTCTGGTTACACACCCCACTGTTACTCTGCCTTGGATTGGGGCTGTAAAGAAAATGGCATGTGCCAATACATACTTGTGAATTAGGGCTTTGCAAACCAATTATGATGCTCCCAGTGGCCTAATGGTATGGGGTAAAAGGCTACCACCCCTTTTTATGGTTGGAAATGAAAATTGTTGTCTTTTAAATGGTTTTGAATTAAATATAGTTTATTTGGATTGCTCCTGCTTTTATGTTATTTCTTAGTGGACATATTCCAAAGACAAGTTTTGCCTTGAAAACTTGTATTTGATGTAAAATGAAATTTTACATCGCATTCCTTTTGGAGCAATTTCCTCCATCTTATTTCATGTATCTTTTCGTCATTACCATTGTTCCTGGTGACACATTTTTTTAAAATGGAATTTACTTCCCAACTTCAAAGCAAAGCCAGTATAAAACCTTCAACATTTATTTCAAAATTTTATGAGGAAATCATTTTCTCCTGTGATAAAACAGTAACATAGAAATGCCACCATTGTTGAAGAAATCTTTTTCATTATACATTATTTTTTCTTAAGGATTCTGTAGAGGGCACCAGTAATATACTACGAAACTATGGCAGGAGAACAAAAAAAGCTGACTGTGCCCTATCATTTAAATCAATTGGCAGCTACATGCAGAAAATAAACCTAGGCATACACAAAAGTATATGGCATAATGTAAGTTAAAATTTTAAATAGTTTGGAAGCAGTGTGAGATTTATTTTCCTGTGACAAATATGTTTGTGCTGCAGTTGGAAAGAAGCAATTAGCTGGTTGGAAACAATTAACCAAGTAGGAAGAGTCGTGCAAAGAAAGGCAGGAGAGCCAAGGTAACAGGATGAGAGGGAGCCAGATGTGTCAGTAGGCAGAGGGGGCATCCTGAGGGAGAGCAGCAAGTAGCCAGCTGCCATGGGGAGAGGGGGACCCAGCAGAGGCTACACGGTGCAACCAAAGCTTTGCCTTCAAAGTTCTCTGCGCTGTGGTACCACTGCTCTAGTCAAACACTTCATCACAACCCACGTGTTAATAGCAGATGTACCTTTTCTGTATTTGCCTGTTTTTGATAAGTTAAAAAAAAAAAAGAGAGAGAGATTTTTTTTTATTAGCTGCATTTATTTATGAGGTGTGAGCTTTCTTAATAGACAGAGAGGGAGGCAGGGGACAATTCCAACACTCAGCTAATACAGAATCTCCTACCTCAGAGGAATAGCAATTGTTTTTAAGAAAAAACACACTCTCGGAGCAGTTTTTAGTTGTATTGTGACACAATAGCTGCATAAATCATGGAGAAAATGAAATGGCAAAACTTTCTCCTTGCCATATAAACAACTTTAATTTTTTTTGGTTTCATGCCATATATTGTTTGCAGTCAGAAACCTACTCATTTTTGCACATTTAAGAAACCTGTGACAGATACACTCATGTTACTTAGCAAAAGTGCAATAGACATATCAAATATATGACAGAATATATAAAATATATTATTTTCACCTGAAAAGGATTTAAAATAGATTTTAAATTTAATTTCTTTAAATTAAAAAATAAAGTGGCTCTTGTGAGCATATTTCACTTTGCAGAGCATTCCCAGTTCTACTTTTACTTATTTCTAAGCAGTCAGTAATTTAATATGTGGTGACTGATTTCATTTATATTGATGATAATTGAATTTTAAGAAAGCCCTGAAAACGTGTGTGTGTTATTATATATATATATATATATATTTTTTTTTTTTTCCTAAATGATTATATGGTTTCCTTTTTTTAGGATTAGAATCTTCATTATGGTAGACCAATAATCATCATCTGAACGTTCAGTTGTTATGATTGTGGTAAAGTTTAGCTTTGAGAAGTATAAACATCATATTTCTGAATGGAACAAGTGTCTGAAGACAATAGAAGTGTATCTCAGTCTTTTGATGCTTTAGTGGAAATCACAGTGCTGCTGGTGGAAACTCCAGCACTAACAGCAGCTGCCAATAGACATTTTCCTGGCCTTTGCATAATCCTTACTCTTTGGGTGATTCTTGCATTTTCTACTTGTTATAAATTTAAAAGGCCAAATTTACCTATATTACTGCTTTAAATCAAGTCAGGATCAAAACTCGTATTGTTCTCAATGGTTCGAAAATTTCTTAGGGCTCTAGTTTGCAACCATCTGATTTCAGCTTGCAGGGATTCATGTGAATCATTTCAACAGGCATGAGTGGGTTTAGAGCCCATCATTTTGATTTGAATAAACCTCAAAGCCCAATAGGAATTTAATCTCAAACCTTAAGAACGGAATCAAGACTATGCATAATCCATTGTAAACCATATGTCCTCCTAGTTTCCCTGCAAACCTCTCCTAGCATTGTGAGAGGATTTGGAAAGCTCAGCAAACCTTGAGGAGAATCTAGTTTCTTGGCTTGTGACCAAACCTCAAACCTTAGAAATTGATTTTCTTTTCCTTGCAAAGGTTTTACACAGTTCTCATTGCCCTGCAGTTGTGTTCAAGGCAATTCTTTGCTTTTCTGTGCATAACGCTGGTGCTGCCTAAAGTGAAGAAAAACCCTTCCTGGAGTTAGCAGAAAACTACCTTCCTCACCCTTAGATATTTTGCCTAGAACAGTCTCCATAAAATAGAGCAAACTGTGGGGACAGATTTTTAAATGTATAATATGTATAAATCTCCCTATAAAGTTGTTTTAAATTTTATATTTTAGCTTTATCTCTTCATATACCACTTCTTGTGATGACTTCAAGTTACCTTCAAGGTAGACAATATCTTTGTGTTCATGTAAACCAAAACACAGCTGGAACATAACCCTATGTGGGGCCTCTGGGCACCTCTGCAATATAAATAAACAGTAATAATAATAATAGTAATATTAGTCTCCTGTACAATTTATGTGAACTATAGCTATGGAGTAAACCTTCCAGGAACAGTGTTTCTTGGTGCCAGACAAGTTTTTGTTGGTCAGGAGTCTGCTCTGACTCTAACAGCTCACAATTGTGGGAGCAATTCCTCATGCCAGCCATCCCTCTTTGGGGCTGTAAATTCTCCTCTTTGAACCTTATAAATCCATTGACCTCTATAACTTGGCATTTTGCATCAGAGTAAATGACCCACCTGCTAATGAATTTATTGAAAGAAAGCATACATTTTGCTGACATGACCCCACATTTTTCCAAATGCTGACTTAGAAATCTTTAGGGAAAGTCATCTGCTTAAAAAAAAAAGAGGTTTTCTAAACTAATTCCTTGGCCTTATTTAAACATTTAAAATATACGTTGGAATGCTATATGAAATAGTGCCAAAAGTGAATAATAGTGGATATTATTTTTAAATGCTCATCTGAAACTACATCTCTCTAAACTTAAAATTTATGTTTCATGAGAGTTTTTTTCAGGGAAGAATGCATTATATTTTAAAAATAAATTAATGACCTTCAGTAAAAGTAGAGATGGCTGGCAAGTCTGCTTTGTGTGTAGTAATAAAAATGGTTTATTGGCCTAATGCAGTTAAACGTAGGAGCCAAATTATACTCAGGCTCAACTTCATATCTTGTGTGACTCTGGGGGCATCATTTGCTGACCTGGATTCCTCCCCTTCTCCAATCCCACTTCTTTTTCTGCCTGAAAGCAAAGCTTAGATGAAGAAAAGTAAATAGCTTTTCTTTCATTTAGCTGTATTTGTTTTCCATTGGCTTCTTTAAAGCAGCACCAGTAATGTCCCCAGAGCTCCCAAACCCATTTATTTTCTATCTACTACCTGCCAGCTTGAAGCCGAAGCTAATTCACCCCAGAAGGTTTAACTCCTGTCAGCTGCAGCATCGGGGCATATCAGGGGCACTGTGTAGGTGAGGATCAATAGGCTCAGGAAGTATAGAAAGGACATGACTGGAGGAAGACAGGGTTTAGAGGCTGATCTTGAAGAAATCAGAGGGACCTGGTATCTGGATTTGGTAGGGGAGCTTGTTTTGGAATAAAAAGGAATATTCCACAAGGCAAAAGGGAAACCCAAGCCTGTTGTAAAAACTGAGCTGCAGTTCAGTAGTTTTCTCTTTTGACCTACAGCACTATTAAGAAGCAGACTGCATAGTCAGGTTAGAGGATTTTCTTGGTTCTGAAGCACTGAAACCCTAATTTTCAAAGCATGCCTTTGCATCTTGAAGCTTCTCTTCCTCAGTCTCTTTCATGGGAATAATCTGTGTGTACAGGCACTTCACTTTATGGACTCTAGACTGAACATTCATGTAATGTCAAAGGTGACAGGAGCTAGTGAGAAAGATCAAAATTCATGTAGGTAATTCATAAAAGGGTAAAACTATCCCCAAAGGAAAAGTTACATAAAACAGTTGCCATAATTCTGAGTGGTTATTTAAGAGGAGAAATTTTGTCTGGAATCCTTGTGTTGTGATCCCTGCTGAAATTTTTTGGCAAAGTGTTGAGATATAGTTTATATTTCCACAGTCTCAGATTTAGCTCATAACCTTTAGCAGTTCTGCTAACGTTGCTGCTAGAGTCCTCATTAAAACTGTCTCTATGCTTTCATTAAATTAATTTAAAAGGACTACAAGATCATCTGATCTTGAATGGCACTAATTTTTACTTATTCTGAAAGTATAGGTTTTATATAAGCTAAAGCATTTCTATGTTGGGGAAAATAAACTGTGTGTTATAGACACAGAAGAGGATAATCCATGATGCTACTCATGTCTGAACTGTTATGCGAGAAACTGAATGTCCACAAGAGACACAGGGGATCCCCAGCCAAACTACACTCTCTGTACAGGGGAAGGCAACTTGCATTGTCTTTGAAAATCTTGGAGTTAGAAAACAAGTTCCTCCAAAATTTTCAAAATCAAGAAATTATCATGACCCTTGAAATCAGTGTGGCACAAGAGCAAAGTACATACCATCTGGGCATCTGAGAAGCAGAATTCTCTGCATTGATTTTTTCTTTTCTGTATGGATATAGTATGTCCTTTGTCCCCTCTTCAACTGCAAGGATTTCTTAGAGGAAGGCAGAAAAAAGCACAGTGAATGCAAGATAGACAATGATATGCTCACAGAAAAATTATTTCTAACAGTTTGAGGTGACTCTTTGAGGCTTGAAAGATGACATTTTCCCATGCTATGAGCACCAGGTAAAACATCAGTAAACCCATTCTTTCCAAGGCCAAGGAAAAAGGGATAAATAGGAGGATGTACATACTGTTGGATGGGGAGACAGATGGGCTACCCTGATCATCCAGCTCGATACAAATGTATCTCACTCAAGATCCAGTTCTCAGCCATCATAACACCACCATGCGAAAGACTGAACAATCCTTGAAACTGTCAGATGTGTTTTCCTCCACATGCTGCAGTCCAAGCAACATCTCAAGTTCTCTTCAGTTAACTGAGCACCTGTGTTCCATCAGCCTTACAGCCACCTGTCCAGCAAAATGCTACCAAAATGCCCAGATTGACATGACATGCTGAGAGAGTTGGGATTGTTCAGCCTGGAGAAGAGAAGGCTTCAGGAAAACCTTTGAGCACCTTCCAGTACCTCAAAGGAGCCTACAAAAAAGCTGGAGAGGGCAAGGGCAGGTAATGATAGGACAAGGGAGAATGGCTTTAAGCTGAAAGAGGATAGATTTATAATCTATATAATCTATAGATAGATTCGATATAAGGAAGAAATTCTTTACTGTGAGGGTGGTGAGACACTGGAGCAGGCTGCCAAGAGAAGCTGTGGATGCCCCACCCCTGGAAATGTTCAAGCCCAGGCTGAATGGGGCTCTGACCAACCTGTCTAGGGGAAGGTTTCCTTGCCCATAGCATGAGGTGTTGGAATTAGATGATCTTTAAATTTTCTTGTAACCCAGTCCATTCTATGATTCTATGGTATATTCTTACCATGTGGACTCTAGAATGTACTTGTTCCACCTAAGTTTAGATACTTAAGTGAGGCATCTAATTTAGGAAAATAAATACCTTGGACACCTTGGTGTCAAAGCAAGGGTGCACATTCTTTGTGTATGTCCACATATTCTATATATTTCACAAGTTGTTTAAGTACTACAGGATTAGAAAAATTATTAAAGGTAGAAGGATTGAATTCAGATCAAGAACTGAACCGTGGCACTCACAAGGAAGTCTTAGTAATGATATGCTGGGGTGCAAACTCACTTCCATCTATGTGATATTCTTCCTCTTACATTTAAATTCATTCCCTATGCAAAGACACCTTTATCCTCACACTCTGTATGCACCAGCCTGCTCTCCTGTGCTTCCTCATTCTCAGTTTCTCAATAAATTGCGAATCTCTCACCCAGTTTCTGTATCTGACAAAAGGGATGAGATTTCGAACGTTTAGTCCCCATATATAATTTTTTATGAAAGCAAGTGGGCAGAAAAATAAAAGGGTTGCAGCATCTTCTTCAACTAAAGAATAGGTTACAACATGGATTTGCAACTTTTTTGATATCAGACAATGCATTCATAGAAGAATTTTTATAAATAATTAGCTTGGCAAACCTTCAGATGGATGTCAACCATTCATGCATATTATAGTCTAGCTATCACTAGTAAATGGGTTAAAATTAGTTAAGAATTCCTTATCTTTAAAAAATAGACGACATGGATTTTTATGACTACGTGTCATTTATTACCATAATCTTTGTACAAATGTATATTTATCAAAGCAGTGAAAATGCAAAAATATTTTTCTAAATCTTATCAAAATTGGCACAAAAACCTTAGAAGTTCAGTGCAAAGGGGAGGATCAGGAAATATTTTAATAATAGTTTAATAACATTTCATCCACCAACCAGGAAGTGTTAGCAAGAATGTCTTTGGCTCTGATTTTTTTTTCCATGAATACTTGACAAACCACCCACTCATGCACACACACAGATCTCACCCCTAAAATTTGGATTCCTCTCAATAAAATACTGAAGAGCTTATTGTTGAGTTTTTGATCTTTTTGATCTTTAATTCTTACCAGTCAAAAAGCCACTTCTTTACTGGAAAAAAAAATCTTGAATATTTTGACAGGACAAATTGTTATTTATATGAAACTGTATTCAAGTTTTAGCTAATTATGGAAAAGAAATAGATATTCTTGATGTCAAACTCATGCTCCAAACGAGGAGAGGATGCTCCAAATGAGCGAGGACTAGCAATGCAACAGCTTCAGAAAACTGCTGCTGCTGCCACTGTCTTCTGCTCTGGGATGGACGAATTTGAAATTATGAGTGTAACCAGGGTTGTGAGACTGAGATGCACAGATTCCTAAATTCATGTGAAACTAGGTGATGTTTGGGATTCTATTATAACTCTGCATGGGAGACAGGCAGCTGGTGAAGGTTTGGAACCTTTTTAAGAATGAGTTCTGGGCTACTTTAAAACTGAAATCTGCTTTGAGTCATTAAAGTTATTTGAACTGGCGTGTCACAATAAACTCTTTTAAATGGTATAAAAATTTAAATCACTATGAGAATTTAACATGTAGTTGGTAGAAGAAAAAGGTCCTATCCTTGGGCTTCAATGGGAAAGAAGTGGGTACAATGCAAAGTAATTTATGAGACAGTGTGACAGCATGGACATCTGAGCTAGTGTCAGAATTTGGGGTGACTGTTTTGACCTGGCTTCATGTAAAGGTGGTGTCACTGAGATCATCTGATCTTTGTGGAGGTGGTCCTCACAACGTCCCTTTATTCCCATTTAAATTGCTGGACCTCTGTGCTGCATTTGGTGTGACTGGTTACAGAAACATGTCATGTTTCTAAAGGAAGTGCCTGGGCATTGCAATAGTTATTTCTATGAATCTGAATACAGAATTATTACTTACTTCTGCCACCCCCAAGGAAAAGTATATTTCCGAGCACTAAGTGCTCTCCTTTGCTCTTGGAGATTTGGTAACTGGAAGAAAATAATGTGTTTCTATCTGAATCTGATAAGGATGAAGAGTACGTGGAATGAAAGAAGGAATTGCTTCGAGGAATTCAGTTTGACAACCAACACCAGGGGGCTTCTTGCTGGAAAATGTGGAACAATTCACTGAAATCAAAGCAGTTTATCGAAGCAAGAATTCAAACCCAGGATCTTACACTTTTTTACACTTACACATAGAATATGCGGTTCTAATCTGTGCCAGATATTCTCTCTGACCTGTAGTTGCAGTGTGAACAGTACAGACCATCTTCTAAACATTCCTGCCTAAGCTGGGCTCAATGGGCAGCATCCTAATTCAAAGGCAGCTCTCATACAGGTGTGGATGCATTTTGCCTGAGGGAGAATGAAGCTATTCATGTACTTTACAAAGTGCAATAGTTTCTCCTCCCAAGCAACAGGACTCACAGGGCAAAGTGTCAGACACAGGCGACCTACTGAACACAAGTTAACAAGATCTTGAACAATTTTCTGCAGAGGAGTGATGAACCCATTACAAGGAGTGATGTGGGCCCTCTGTGGGCTCTCAGTGTTTCAACTGTATCATTATTTGTCATATTTACAGTATATGACAAATGAGCTAAGGGGAAAAAAACTGGACTGGAAAGAGATTAGATCATGTGGGATGAAAAACTGCCAACACTGAGGCTTTACACCAAAAGAGAAGTAATAATCATGCCTTACATAAAGCATATGTAATCTCTGCAGCTACCTTGGAAAAATGCCCCCCTTCAGGACATTTCTTACCCTTTCTTCTACACACAGTTCCCCCATCTCATTCATCTTTGAGGCAAAGATGAATTTTCCATCTTCTTTGTCCTCTCCTGCAGAAAACACTGTATACATCATATGCAGAAATTTGAGCAAACTGTGGTTTGAATCCCTTCCACCCTTTCAGAAATTATTAAGCATCCAGCCTAAGAGAAGCCATGTCTCTAATCACTTTTATGTTCCATTGACCAAGCTCTTTTCCCAATAGCACTGTAATTTAATACTGAATACTAATGAAGCCTGACTTTGTTTCTTCTTCACCTTGGTGGTTTTTTCACTCTTGAGGTGCATTTCAGCTTCACATTTGACATCTGTGTATGCAACCCCATACCAGTGCAACCCATTTTAGAAAAATTTGTCCTTTCGTGGCTCTACTCAGATTTCCAGATGCTGTTTTGCAGATCCTCTGAATGCATACAGAGGGTAGATGGCCCTTTAAAATGTGACCTGAACAAAACACATTTATGAGAACTCGATGGCAGAGTGTAATGTACAGTATGTAAGTATTTAAAGTGTATACTACAGAATGAGACATTTTACTGGCTGAAATCACATCATTTAACTTGTGGCAATGACCTCCTGCTGTGCAACATATTTTTTGTGTGCACACAGACATTACATGGAAGGAAAAAACATACTATAGGCAGCTCTAACAAGACCCAGGTATTCAATGAAATTCAATTCCTGTTTTCTGTAGTACTCCTTTTACCACTGAATAGCTTCCCTTTTTAATTTTTTTCCCCTCTCTACCAAGCTCTCTTTCTTGCAGAGTTCAGGACTATGAAGCTGATTCCTCTCCTGACATGTCCATCCTACACTGATCATAAGGAGCAAGAGGCTGACAGATAATGGTGAACAGCTTTCCATGGGAGCTCAGACCATGCAAGTACAGTTTGATCTCTGCAATGGTTCAGAAGCACTCCGATATACATTGTGCACTGCTGCCAAAAGTTTGTCTCCAGGCTACTAGGAGAGATATTTAAGGCACTGTGATGTTTAAACAGAAAAAATATGTCTTTTATTAATCATTTTGCACAACTGATCAGGAAAATTCATTTCTTATGTTTTCAGAATTAATTTTGTGGAGCAAAGTGAAGTAAGATTAACCTATAGACCTAAGCAAAACTATGGCTTCTTTGTTTCAGGCTGGAGAAAGGCCAAATCACATTATAGCATACTTTACTTGTAAGGTTATATATTAGGAAAGTCCCAAAAGGGTTTGAGAAGGAACCAGTACGTAACAGAGTTAGTGACTGGCTATACGGCTCTATCTTGTACTATTTCCAGATTCTTACATTATAAACCACACAGTTATCAGTTTTATTGTCGCTGTGATTCCAGATAGACACATATATCACACAGGCACTATGGTAATACTTCCATGAATGAAAGGGTCACTTTTTGCCCTGACAGTCCATGCGTAGACGTGGGAGAAAATCTAGGTAAGACTCTTGGAACACATCGGCTTATATTTTTCCATTGTGTATCGCTTGCTTTTCTATTTTTTTTTTTTCTCTAGGATTTTTTTACCTCTATTCCACTGTCTTTCAGTGTTATTGGTTTAAATTAATTGAATACAAATTTTCTCCAGACATATTGGTTTTGGCTAGCAGTCCATTGCCTATTATAAGTAAAGAATTGGGGCAAAATTTTAAAATATGTTCACTTATTTAGCTGGGATATTTTAGTTGCTTAACCAATCTTTTCTATGTTTACAGAGATGTTGAGAACTGCAGTGCCTACTGAAGTTAGTGGCAACTTCACCTGCTCAGCATGTCTAGAAACTGGATTTTAATTAATATTTTATTGATTAATAAACTTTCTACGTATTCAGACAGCAGCATAAAATTCTAGTTTTTAGAACTTCAGTTTTCTGGCCATTTCAATTGGTGTAGAAAAATAACCGTAACGAGATGGTGTGATAAGGAAGTTGTTGCTTTTATTGCAAATCCATACTCTATATCTCTTTTAACCCTAATTATGCTCTATTGCTTAAACAAAGTTTATTTTACTTAGGGTATTCAAACAGGATAACATGTAAGAATTTCAAAAAATAATTTTTTAACTACACTTTCCAGTCAGAATAACTAACTAAACCTATGTCTTCACTGTCAAGTACTACAGCTCTACCTTGTAGCTGTCAACTGCTCCGTTTCAGGAAAAGGTATGGGAAATAGATATTTCCTGCATACCCTGCCAGTTGCAATGATATCAAAAGCATTGATTTTATACCCAGTGAGGTCTATGTGAAACCAGTGGAGACAATTTCCTTAATAATTAGAAATCTATGTAATTTTATATTTGTTTAGAGAGTGAAAGAGAAACTTCAAGGTCTTTTGTTCATGTCATCATCACACAGTAATACACTTTCTATACATTTACTCAAAATAGCCATTTGATTATTTTAATATTGAACTATTAAGACAAAACATTTTGGGCCAGTGGCCTGCATATATTTTGTTTATATTTTATTTAGAATTGCCTTCTTCCTCTACATATCAGTACAATTCTACCTTAGCCCCACTGTGCCTAGCCTCATTCAAAATAATGTGGAAGCATAAGTAGTGTTTGGATGTAGAAGGCTTCTGTATACCTTACTATTGAATTTTCTAATTATTGCAAGGTTCCTTGTTCATCAGAAATAGGTGGATCTAATGCAGTTCAATTCTGATTATTATTTTGAACATATAGAAGTCTGAATATATTTGCTTTTGATTATTCTATACGTAATTTTAGGAAGGTTGAGTCCCACAAAGCATTGAATTCCTTTCCTTTGCAATGAAATCAGGAGCTAGCAGTTGGTTGGGATCCCTTATTTTTACCTTGTCCTTGAGAATCAGCCAAATGACTTGCAGTGGAAATTTCTTTCCAGAATTAAAAACCAAACCAAACCAAACCAAACCATGATAAAAACAACAACAAAACTCACAAAAAACCTCAAGCCTGCAGCCATTCCATCTCAATGGATATTTTTCATATCCAAACAATAAAAGCATCAGGCTTAAGTATCAGACTTAAAGCTGTCGAGTTACTGGCCAAAAGAGATGTTAGTGTTTCACATAATCTAATGTATACATTTAGACAGTTTCATGGTTCACTCTGTGTCTTCAGTTTCTTTTTCATTTGGGATCCATTCCAGCCCCTGTCACAGAGACCCACACTCTTTCTTTGGCTGTGAAGGCTCCACAGCAGCATAGCCTGGATTGTGTTGAACCTTAGGATACTCATACAAGTCTGGGTGATCCAGGAAGGACAATTTCTGAAGCTCTAAGTGTACAGTGTACTTTTAAGGCCAATGAATTGGCTGTAGGAAAGACCTCAAGGAGGTATTATTAGTGATAAGTTTAAAAGCCTCCCTTCTCAGCATTTTCAAACCAACATAAACATGAATTCTGCTTTATTTCTTAGTATTATAAAACTTTAACAACACTGAGCTGTGAAAATAACTAAATCTATCTTCTTCTTTCCTCTCCAGAGTACTTCCAAATCCTTCTGTTAAATTTCTACACTCTGTCACAGACATATTTTTATATTTCTCTGTCATTTCCTGGTCTCAGCTCTGTGGAAAAGAGAAATGATCCAATTACCTTGAGGAGAGGATTTCTAATAAAAATTTATAAAGAAATGGTAAGTGCTGTCACCTTCACTCTCTCTTTTCCTTTTTTTTCCCCTTCACTATTGTTGGTCAGGAGAGAAATGCTTACATTGACATGAACATTTTTGTATGTAAATATAGGCAAAGCAAGGCAAAAGAAGATTTTATACTGTTTCCTGTAAAATCAATTACTAGATCAGATGTAATAATAGTTGTATCTGGGCAGAGTTTTCCTCAGATTGTTCTCTTGGAGCAGACATGAGGTTCAACTAAAAGGGGATACTGAATAATTTGGTCCCAGAACTCCCAGGGGAGCAGACACACTGATGGGAAAGACTGCTCTGGTGGCTGCCAGCTCCTCCACCCCCAGGCAGCTGAGCTCCCTTTCCCTTGGCCATTCCTGTGCCTGAGAAGGTTTTGGAAAAGAGAACAGCCAATGTAAAAATAAATGCAGTCTTTAGTTTCAAACTGCATTAACATCTGGATACATCTGAGTATGATTACTGGATGAGATATAGCATGTTTCTTGGCACTATGCTTTCCTTGCCCCCAGTGTTTCTCTGCTCCTCATCACTCACTGACTGATCTCTCAATGCTCAGGTAAATGCAATCACAGTTGCGTATTTGACTTTTCTGCCAGTATTAGAAATCAGGAATAATCATTCTTATTTTCACGTAGGAGTCAAAGAGTTTGAACTTTTTGCAGTGTTATTCTGGTGTTTGGTCTCTTTTTGTGGAGCTCTTCTGTCCTGGTACCTGTCCATCAGAATGTCTTCCTGACTTATTTTCTTCCTCAAAATTCTGCTCTTCTGTGAGGCTTGCATAATCCTCAGAAAGGACCTTATAGTCAATTTGCTACATGTCCAAGTTTATTCATTCCTTTCTGATGATAACAGAATGAATTTTTATATACATCTGATGAAGTCAACTTTGCACTGATTTAATTTATGAATTAAAAAAACCATTGCTGTTATTAAAAGTATATGAATGTGATAGGTTGAACCTGAGTTGATTGACAGACTTTTGGGCCAGTCGTGCTTTTGCAATTTAGCATATAAAAAGCCCATGCAAGCGTGGGAGATTTCTCTTGTTTCTGGTCTCAAAGGTTGAGGGGTGGCCAAAGGCAGAGGGCCCCGGGCCCAGGTTCCCCCTCAACCCTTTGGCGGCACGGGGCCGGTGCTTGCCCCCCAGGGCGAGCTGTCCCCGCTCCGCGGGCAGCGTGGAACCGAGGCCACGTGGCCGAGATGATCCGAGGCCACCGAGACCCCACACGGGACTGGTGGGGCCGGCGGGGCCCCTCGCATCCAGCACAGCTCTCGCCAAAGCCGAAGAAACACCACACACCGCAGCTGACAAAGACACTTTTTCTTTCAAGTCAGCGAGGAAAGAAGAGAAAAGTAAAGTCACACGGGACGAAGCTGAACATGGCGACCCCAAGGTCAGAAACAGAAGGAAAGGGCCGAGACCACGTGGGAAGGCAGCTGGATGGCGACGGGAAAAGAGGGCTGTTGCGCTTTTGGCGCGGAACTTAGAAATGCTTCTTGCAAAGCCATAGAAAGGACTTTAATCCATTTGGAAAAACCTGGGGGGATGGGAAGTTCTTGTGCAGCCTGTGACTTTAAAGAGAGGCCTATGCCAGGCCATATAGAAGTTGTGAGAAGCTGTTATAGAGAGGGCCGTGCCAGGCCACACAGAAGTTGTGAGAAGCTGTTAGAGATTTGAAGCAGAGAGATTTTGCTTTCAGGCTGAGATAACTCACCCTTAAAAAATTAAAACCCCACTTTCTCCTGTGGCCCATGACTTGGCAGTGTGGGAAGACTGCGAAAGATTCATGAGAGAGATACCTTTTTCACTTCAACAGATTGTTTTCTTGGGGCAGACTGTTGGTTTGTGAAAACTCTATGGCACAGTAGGAGAACCTCTTTTCCTTAAGCATTAATAGACTCTTAAAAAAGGGCAACTCTGACCAAAATGCCATGTTCTTGTTTAGTTTTCACTTGTGAAAGGTTTGTGGTAAAGGAGGAGTCATTGGGAAAGAAAGGTGTTTAAAGGTTTGCTTTAATTTCTTATCATTTCTTTTTTTCATTCTGTTAATAATAAACTTTCCTTTATATTGCAGCTGTTTAAATGTGAACCTTGTTTTGCCCTGAAGTTTCTTTACATTTTCCTCAATAAATCCATATTCCCCTTATGCACATAATTAGATTTCGTGTGTTTGGCATTTAAACCAGCATCAAACCATGACAATGAAATAAATTCATTAAATTATTAATATTTTTGTCATTCACTTTAGACATTGACTAAAATAGTTTCAGATTTTTTATGAAGGGACTCTTGGATAATTTTAACACATTTTCCTGGCACACTTGGTCATTTCAAGAGAAGCCTCAAAATCTTACTGTTAAACCTAACTTTTTGAAATTATATTGCAATGAAAAAGTAATAACCAATGGAAATATTCTAGAAATCAGTCTAAAAGCAACTTGCTGTACAAATAAAAAAACATGTTCTACCAAGAGCTGGATCGTACTTAGTCTCCTCTTGAGTGGAGAAGCTGTAATTCCTGTTTCAATCCCAACTTTCATAACTTCAAACCTTTTCAAAACTTGGTAAGAAATGTAGCTCAGTTGTTCCATAATTTTAGTAACGAATATGTTACACAGAAAAATTCTTGACTTCGTTTTAATCCAATATTGCAAATTTTGAGAACTGATGAAGGATCCTTCTCTACTGCTCTGTAGTTTAACCAAAAAAAATAGGTGGTAATTCAGGACTGCATTTCTTACTTTTATGTAATACACAATGTTTAAATCCATGTTAAGTTTCTGCCTTTTTGTTTGGGGCACATTTATTCTGTACAATAAATGCATATTGCAGGCAGAGGAAAATTAATTGATTCTAAGATAAAAGAGACAAACGAACAGCCATCAGACACAGCAGCTAAGAGTGAATCATAACAGGCAGAAGGAGGTTAATGCACAGAATGTAATGAATTCTCTTATAGGCAGTTTTAAGTAGGCTACACTGAAGGGTTGTATACTCTAGTTGTAAATACTAGGTTGGGTGATTGAAATTCCTGCTCTAAGTTCTTATATATAAATGTTTAGTTACTTATCAGCAGAATGAAAAAGGTCTGGGTTTTGGTGACATCTGAAATAAAAAGCAGCTGCCTGGTGTTTTGAGATCTGCCTTTCACCAGCCAGTTTATAACCACTGTTTCACTTCTGCGAGGCTCAGAAAGTTTTGTAGTCCCAAGGGCATCCAGAAATTAAATTTGCCATTTAAAAACACTGTGTACTTGAAAAGTAGGCAGATAAAATGCTTTGTATTTTTTCTTTACCTGCTTGCTTTTCTGTTTTTCTTTCAAGATCTCATAAAATTGTGGTAGAACAAGTGTTTTAATTAGTGCAATTTGCATGTACCTCCTTGAAAGAGAAGTACACTCCCGAACTGCTTTGAGTGCTCATCTGATTTGTAGGTTCATAAATTAAGCACTTTGGTGAACTCAGAGGAGGAATAGTTTTGTGGGTATTTCCACTGAACCTGCAAATGTCATATATGTCTTGCACAGATCTTATGCCATGTTTGCATTCATAAATCAGCTGCAAAAATTTAGGACTTCAGTTGCGTTGTGCACGTTGAGGAAGACCATACTTGATCAATAAAAGTAGGTGCTAAATTGACAAAACAAACTTCAGTTTTCAGCTCTCTGTGCTCTTTTCAGCTTACTAATTTCTTATTCCCTCTGCTTTTTCTGAATTCCAGCCCTCACTCTCTGAAAAGTAATGACTTTAGTTTGCTTCATATTTTAAAGGGAGGAATGAGATACGGTAACACCATGAAAAGGGAACCCAAAAAATCCACCCAAACCCAGTTTATGTGGGTTTTACATATTTTTGCTGAGGAAAAAAAGAAATAGACCACTTTTTAAACTGTTTTTTTAAGGTATTGATTAAGCACAAAGTAAATGAAAAAAAATCAAATAAACCTACTGGAAGTGACAAACTTGAAACTGTCTGCTAGAACAGAGTTCTGGTAAAAGAGGTTCCCTTGAAGAGACTTCCTTACTTCTTAATGCAACCATTGCCAACACTATCATCTCTTTCAGTGCCTTCGACTCTGATATTTGTGTGTATATCCTAGTACGTAACGAGATACAGCAATGTAATTAAAACACCTTCATTTTTTTCTTGCTCCTAGAGGTACTGTGAAAGGAGAGAGTGATCTGGGAAGTTGGTTGTTACACTCAACAGTCAGTAGCAGCTCTTCACCTTTTTGTCAAGCAGCCTAGTCCTTGGACCTTGAAGGATTTCTCACCTGCACAGCTTGTGACACGAGACTCATCATTTTCCATGGCCTATTTTTTAACAGCTTAGCTGGAAATGTGATCCTTGGGAATATCTTCCCAGGACTGATTTGCCTCCAGTCAATTATTTTGAAGCAAGGATACGATGTGAATGAAGGGATGAAAACTCATGCTGTTGCCAGAAGAAAGACTGAAATAATCTTCAAATTATACAACTGTGTCTAGTGATGACACTAATGAGCTCCTTAAAAATGCAGATAGCAGCTCATGCAATGATTAGCTTGTGTTATTGATGGACTAATATTGAGTTCAAAAATATAACACACTCTGAGTCTTTCCTGTAATTTCATGATGCATAATTCCAAGTTTCAAGGTAATTGTAAGTGAAGATGAGATTGTGTTTAAAATAGATTTTCTCTGGTTGGAAGCAGAGACAGCCTTCCATGTTTCCCCAGTGGAACTGTGATTATGGATATAACACAGGAAAGGTTTTAAAACCAATAAGTTCCCAGGCAGTGTTATAGCTTCCTTGTTTATTGGATATTGCCTATGTAAGAATGACAATGAAAAGTGAAGTCTGCTATTATTTGTCATGCATACAACAGCTACTCTATTTGCTGTCAGATTGCATTGTATGCATTGTGCATCTTTTAACAGCACTTAGACATGCTGACATAAAATACAAAGATGATCCAATTACATTTTCTGCAACTGCATCTCATTTTGCTAATGCTTACAAATTAAGGGTGTCTATCACCCTGTACATGAGACAGAACACAGATAGCATTTTAAATCCCCTGAATTTCATAGTGTACACCACTTAAATACAGAAACAGCCCTAGTTGTAAACAGTTGACATGCAGCTCATAAACTAGTCTAGTCAATATGAAAATGCAACCATGTAGTGCATACGGAAGTGATTCCTCCTTACTGTTATTTCTTAGTGGTAACATTTATTTGTAGCAGTTTGCTTTTGGTAACTTATTTACCAGAGACAGTTTAAATGTACAGCATTAGTGTTTATCTACCTCCACAAATCTCAGTGACCATGTCTTTCCATGGTAAACAAACCCTGGAAAATCCAATGAACCTTTACAGAAGTCAGGATACTAGAGGACAGTCTTTCAGAAGGATGTTATTTATTCATATGTCACAGATTTATATGAAATAGAAGAATCTCAGAGAGTAAAGGAGACTCATATCGACATTGCTAGGAGTGACTAAATGGGGTGGCAAAATCTTAACCCTATAAGCAGAGTTTCATTAGAGGTAGAGTTGCAGATGAAACCCCTGTGCTGTGGTGGAACACATAATGCAGGACTTCACTGAAACAGTTTTATTCTAGACCTGAGTTTTTGCTGAGTATAAAGTGCTTCTGCTTCCACCTTGCACCTCCTTGCTGTACTGGATACTGCCTGCTAGTTTCCTAGGGTTGTTATCATTCTCATTCCCACCTGAACTGAAGGGGTGTTTACTTTGTTTTCGACACTGGGGCTGAGACATCCAGTCCAAGCTTTTTGCAGCACACACCTGGAACACCTCGGGGTGAGCATGGCTTGGGGTGTGAGGTACAGACTCCTCATCTATCAAGTTGCACTCCTTTTTCTAGCAACCTTTTTGTATTAGTGATGAATGGCTGCAGATGGACAGTCCTGCTGCTTTCCCAGGTCACTGCTGTCTTCCTGACACATCTTCTCAAATAAAAGGAGAGCAAGGACAAATGCCCCAAAGTGCTTTTTACACAATAGTGGGGCTCAGAGCCATGGAAGTCTCTGTGAGTGGCAGTTGCTGTGACCTTATTCAGCTGCTTTTAATAACCTTGCACCAGATGCTGGAAGATTTTAAGCATGATAGGTTGGGAGAGTTTGTTCCCCTGTTTGTCTTTGTTCTTGAAACAGTCTCTTTAAGCAGAGCTAATAATCTACAAGACTTTTTCATAGAAAGCGGTCATTAGAGACTCTGTGACAGGTTCAGTTTTTTAGCTGAACAGTTGTTTATGCTTTTCCTGTGATTTCCATGGGAAGTGTACAGCTCTCTAATTCATTTGCCTTTGAAGAGGAAACTGAATTACCTTAGTGTCACACAGCTCAACTGTTTTACTTTTTCATTTCCATCTTCATTTTTGTTGCCATTAACATGGTTACATATGGGCAACCGTATGGTGGGATACACATATCAGATGGTTGCCCAGAAGTCTGGCGTCTGCAGAAATTATTTTATTTCCAGATGGGAAACTGAATCTTTAGCAAATGAGTAATTTTGGAATACATGGAAATCATAGTTGGACAAATAACCCAATGCTTCTCTCCATTACAGAGCACCCCAAACTCACTCAGATATCTTGAGAGGTGATGTGTTACTCAGTCTGTGCAAGACTACCAGGAGTCTGCTGCACAGAAATTTCTGGGTCTGTGGAAAAAAGAGTATTAGAAACATATTATAGCACAGTTGACTTCTTGGCGTTACTTCTGTGCCATAGAGTCATAGTCATAACCAGCAGCCCCAAGAGGCCTCAGCCCAACAATAAAGACATTGTTGTAAAAAACACAGCACAGATGCTCAGAGCTGTTTACAATGCACACAGTGGTATATTCTCTAGTCAAAAGTCTTGCTACTACACGATTGATTTTTTTTCAGTATTTTGTGCTTATTTGCAGTATCCCAAGGGTTGTCTCTTTTCTCCTTTTCTTCAATTCTTCTAATATTTTTCCTATATTTCTCAATTTTTTCCAACATAATACTGGCAAGAAAAAGACTCATTACCTGTACGCAGACTCCCTTCTGTATAATTCCTCTTCAATAATTGTTCCTCTTCATTTTTCGGCCAAGGAGTAAGAAATGTTTAGCTCTTTGTTTGTACAATAAACTCCCATCAGTCTGTCTTTGCTGCAGGAATGAATCTTGTTTACTCTTTAGCAGCAGCTTCTAGTACTAGAAATAAGCCCAAAGGAATAGAGAGAACAAAAAACCTTCATGGATCCCAGCCCAAGAGCAGCTTTGGATGGACAAAGCTGAGATACAGGGAGATGCATGAGGTATTTCCTTTTCTAGAGAGAACATTTATCATTCCTTTACCTAGGGCATCTCCAGTTTTCTGCAGATGTGACTCTCTAGTGGCCAAGACACAGAGGTGAGGGATTCATACCAGCACAGTTTTGGTGGCTCCTCTCTACATTTCTCTCGATTTTATAACCAGGTAAGCCATACAGGAAATCTGGTTTGCTGAAATATATATAATATTGAAGAGGAGAAAAAAAATATTAGTAGTTCTGATGGAAAGCTGTCCCCAGAGTGTTTATAAAGCCAAGTCTGACTTGATGTTTTCAGACTTGATACAAACTGTGTTCTTCCCAATCACAGTCTATGGATGAAATGATCTTATTTTCTGAGACTTGCAGTGCTATTTACCTTTAAACAATATTTGAAAAACTGTCCTAATTTGAAAGATCTGCTGTATGTATGATGTCAAATCTGTTCACCCTTTGGGATGTCAGGATGGAGGCCACAAGGTCTCCCCAGGCCTGGCCCACCAGCAGGAGAGCTGGTTGTCCTGGACACCGAGAAATGCTAGAATTACTTACCTTGGATGGTTTTCACTGGAGATCTCTGGGTCCTGACTGTCCTGGAGACTCAGCTGAGACACAGAACTTCCACTGCATAGTCAAGGATCTGAAAAGTCAATTGCAAAATTTTCAAACCTGCCTGGCAAAACCAGGGCTCAAGACTCATTGAAACAGGAAATTGCTCCTAGAAAGTTTTGCTTTTTTAAAGAAAGGCAAAGTCCACGGTAAAACTTGCTGTTGGAGTTTTTTTCAATGTGCTATATCTAGAAATGTGCATATAGAGCTTTCTCCACCGTATAGTAGTGTGCACTTTTTGCATCTTAATGTTGGACTGGAAAGGGTGAAAATCAAAATAATTTGGAAGACCTGGCTCAAGCTTCATCTTATACTGTCAGTTACTAACATGAAGATGATCTTGAACTCATCTTTTATGATCAATTACTACAGAAAAGGACTGATATAAAAACACCCCTTTAGAGTATTATTTTTCTTTATAACAATTTTCTTCTCTAATGAAAACATCAGTCTGATGAAACCAAGAGTCAGATAGGTCTAAAATAAAATTTATTCTCTGTTACAAGGATTGGGAAAAAAATGTGGAGAATTTTACGTCTATTAGGATATGAGTATTTCAGGCTTTTTTTTGAATTTATTGTCTGAATTTGATGCAGTTGAAGAGGAGAGTTGAAATGTTACTACATCTACCCATGCCAGATTGCCATTTTCTGCAGCCGTGATGCAGTGCAAAGGCTGAGAATTCATGCAGTGAGAGACATTCAGTTGTGTGCAGAAATGTGTTGCAAGGCTAAAGCTGAAAGCAGGGGGCTTTACATGTGAGAGAGACCATGATGGATCAGAAGTTGAATTCTGACTTGACAGTGTGGTGTCCTTCCAAAACCAACAAAGTCAAATGTCACTCAGAGCAAATTAACAGTATTAAATGCAAGACATAGGAGGCAAGCAGCCGTCTGCTCAGCACTGATCAGTTGTCTGCTGAAGTCCACCAGTGTGCTAAACTACCATATTTGAAAAGTGAAGTAAGAGATCTGAAAAAAAGAAAGCAAACACTATAGGACATTTAAAAATGTGGCCTATAAAGAAATGTTGAATGAACTGGGCTTGCATAATTCATAAAGGAAAAGACTTTGGCAGAAGATATTTACAATTTTGTAATGTTTAAAACATTGGTCAGATAATCACATCAGCTAACGGGCAAAAAATGGTATAACAGCAGCACTGCAAATTTGAGTTACTTTTTTTTTTTTTTTAAATTGCCTTTGTAAAGGGATAATAAAATGCTGGGACAGCTTACAAGTGGAGATGATAGACTTTCCCATCTGAATAGGCTGCACAGAGATCTTCCAGGAATGATTTCTGTGGGAGTGGAGGACAAATTAGACAATCTGAGACCAGTTGCACATAGCAGGGCCAGGATTCAGAGCTCCAGAGAAGCCTCACTCTGTCAGGGACTCTGTTGGTAAAAAGGGGGTGAATGAAAAAGAGAGAAAAAACAAAGACAGAGGGTAGAAAGTTCTATATCTTAACAGATGGTAAAAAGCCTTATTATACAGCATGCATTAGACAGAACCTAAAGAACNAAAAGGGGGTGAATGAAAAAGAGAGAAAAAACAAAGAGGGCAGAAAGTTCTGTATCTTAACAGATAGTAACAAAAAAGCCTTATTATACAGCATTCTGCAGAACCTAAAGGACTGACTCAAGAATCCTGTTACACCACAGCCTGGGCCTGCATCTTGCTCCTGCTGCCTTTCCACAATTCTTCTGGAGCACAGAAGAGGAGGAGCTGGAAGCAGACTGATCTCTTTATTTGAACCAATGTTATTTTAATTGAATCCTAATGTCTCCCCTACTTTTTTGGCAGCTATGTACCCTCCACCTCCCATGCCCAGTTCTTTTTTCCTTTTGGCCAAGCAGAAATAGTTTTTTCTTCTGAGGAAAAAAAAAAGACTGACATTGGGATGCAACACTCTGAATGCAGTTTTTCGTCCTTCCCTCTCTGCTCTGCTTTAGAAAGATGGAAGGTCTGGCCTTCCACTCCCAGCTCCAGTATAAAATTGAGAGCAAATCTGTAGTGCACCAAGTACCCAGTAAAAAAGAAGTGCACAGCATTTATTTCACACTGTTGTGCATGAACATTTAGCTGGAAACTTATAAGGAGATTTGGTGATCTGGTTACTCGTGGTTAATTTTTTTGAGAGTTCTTTTAAGAATCAAAGCAGAACTGTGCTACACCATGCTACAGGGCCAGGCAGAGGCCCTATCACTAGCCATACATCAACTCTTTCCCCTCCTGAAATGTGACAGGTAGACACCTATGACAGATCTCTGGGGCTGCCTTAGAGTTTAGCCTCAGAATTCAGGGTAGGAGTGCTGATTTTCCATATTTCAGTACAATGAGCTCTTTTTCCCCCTGAACATTTGGATACTGAACAGCAGTGATTCAAAAAATCCTTCCTACTAAGAAAGTGGACATTTGTCGTGGTTTAGCATAGCTTGGTTTTTAGTTAAGGAGAAATCCACCAGCCACAGAAGTGATTCTTTGCGAGGAGCTGCTGACAGCTTCCTCCAGACCCGACAAAACCAATCAGCTGGCTAGTTTGAATATTGACAACTCTGTTAAGTCACTTTAAGAAAGCTGAACACGCCTCTGTGAATTCACATTTTAGAACAAACAAACCCCGGGAAAGCCTCTCTTGCTTCCGGCTTTTGGACAGGTAACTGCGGGGGCCGCGCTGCCCGGCGGGGCCGGGCTGGGCCCTGCTCCGTGCGGCCCGGCCCTGCCGCGTGGCTCCGCTGGGATCTCGGCTGCGCTTCCTTCGCTGGAGGCCTGGCCCCGCAGTGCGGCCGCCGAAATGAAATTGTACAGCAAAATGAACTCCGGCCGGCACCTGGCGGAGATCACTTGACCAGCAGCGAGAGGCAAATTCCCGATGCAAGGCCCGGGTAGGATTAACCCTTTCAGTGCTGAAAAATTCCCCAGAACAGATGAAACCTGCAGATATCAATCCTCTCCCGAGTCAGAGGAAAAGGAAAGGTGAAGGCATATGAAGAAAACACCATCTTGTTCTTCACCATAGTCAGTGGAGAGGGAAGAGCCGAAGCCCAGAGAGAGGAGAAAGAGGAGATACTTCAAACCTAGGAGCTGAAATTCTTTTGTAAGGCTATGGTGATGAACTATGATCTATCAGAATACCCCTGCCATTCATGAAAAGCATGGGGGGGGTGAAGCGTTCAAATCACAGCCATGAGCAAAGGTACCTGTGCTGAAACAAGCACATGTTGAAGTAGCTGTGATCTAATGAGAAGATCTCTGTTCCCAGAGATGAAGATGATCCCAGAGATAGCTGAAGAGAACCTTTTCTTCTGAACAGCTCATCCTTAAATTGGTACCCCATTAGCTAAAGNTTGAAAACAGTTGTGGAGAAAGCTGTAAGATGAGGGAAGGGGCTTTCATACTGTGAACAGATTTCCATTGCCAGGCAGCTGATTCACTGTGACATTGAAGCCATGAGAGAACTGTTTCTTGTGAAGAAATCCCCAAGCATGGCAAGAGAGACTCCTCTCCCTAAGTGAACTGAAGAAAGACTAGTATAGAGGTGGTAAATTGACTGAAAAAATCCTGTTTTGTCTCTTTACGTTGTCAGTGGGAAAAGAAAGAAGAGGTGGGGGGAGGAGAAGTGTTCCGAATGTTTATTCTGATTCTTACTATTTTTTCTTTTAGTTCTGTAATAAAGCTTTTTTTATATTCTTCAAAGTTTTGAGCCTGCTTTGCCTTTCTCCTAATCCTTATCTCACAGAAGGAAAATAAATAAGTAATGGATGTGAACTAAAACACTACAATATTGTATGAAATACATAATATTTGCTAAACTTGGGAAGAATAGAATTCTTACTCAGTTTAACTGTTAATGATTAAAAAAGCAGAATTCTACACAAGGTATAATCTTAATATTCTTCCTTATTGGACTTCGATCTATTAACCACTGCACATGAAAAAGCTGTTTTTATAGAAGCTGTGAAGCTGGAGTTAAGTTCTGATGGTGGCACTGCAAGTCAAAGGTTTCCAAACGACTGTGTGCATCATTAGTGTGCTCCCAGTTATGTGAAACTGTGGTGGCAGTGAGCCAGCAGTGCCGGGTGCTGCCTGGTGGTGTTCCTGACTGCTGCTGCTACCCATCATTGCTGATGATGGCATTCACATTTAACACTATTGCTGATGAAAGTACCTGCAATTACTACAACTGCTGATGGCAGAAAGAGTTTGTTAGCCCTGCTGTAAATTACTTCCTGAGGCTTCCTTGCCAGCTTATTTTGTATTGTGAGCAAAATGCAGTCTCTTGGCACTCAGAAAGAGCTACATTAAGCAAAAGTTGTTTAAAAAGGCAGATATTATGAGACTAAGCCATACTGGTGCCATAAGCAGAAATTCAGCATTTCCCTCTTACAGCTGATACTGTGTGAGCCAGCCTGAACCAGGAAGCAGCGTAGTTTGATACAGTGCCCAAGATAATCTGCCTTTTGGCAGAATTGACAGCACAAGGCTATCCAGATCCTGGATTCTATTTGATTTATCTGAATGGTTCTATTCTCCACCACAGGAAGCTATGAAGTTGGATTTGCATTAGGTTGAGAATGTCTACATCATGCTCAGTACATTTCATGACACAGATAGGCAAGAATATTCGTAAGAAATATTGACCTAAGGCCAACACAAAATATTTCTTAAAAACAAGGCCAGAAACCAGGTCTCCACACCCAGTTAAAGTCTTTCTGTATAATGCAGTAAGTATTGCCCCTCTTTCACTATATTCAGTAATCTGTATTTTTTATATTCAAATTTCAAGAATTAATATTCTTGTAGATTGACAAAAGTATTCTCCAGGAACTGACCAGGCAAAATGTGTTCCCAGGTTGGAGTGATTCATAAATTTGCTTCTAGTGAGGTCAAAACATAAGAATGGCTGTATCACTTGAATCCAAAGATCCATTTCAGCCAGTGTCCCGCTTCCAATAGTAGCTGATAGTCTTGCTTGGGGCAGATTATTTAAATGAGGCTTGTAGGCCTATTGCCACTATCTGTGACTCGCTCACATGCCCGTACAGTTCAAAAGTGCGTTAACCTTGCACAGTCAGGGAAGAAGACAGCTTTAGGCAGAAAGTGAAACTTCTGCAGCCTCTTTGTTAGTGGAATGGTTCCTCCACGGTTTTGCACCAGTTCATTGCCTGTCTGTACTGCTCAGTGGATCCAGTGTTTCATGAGGGCATTGGCCATCTCTGCTGCTCCTCCCAGACCTCACATACCTTCTGAAGGCAATCCTGAAGCTGCAAAGTTATTTACCTCCAAGGACAAGTTGGACTTGCTGGGATAAAGGAGGAGAGGTGAGACAAAGACAGAACCTGCACAGTGGTTTTGTCATGTTCTGCTCAGTACTGGTTCAGGTTTTTCATGGTTGGTTTTTGTTGGTTTTTTTTTAGTAGAAAAGACTTGTCAGGGTTTTTTGTGTTCGCACCACCCATCCCTTCCCAAAATGCTGGGAGAATGAGAATGTCAGACCAGGAAACATCTATGCCTTTTTGTACGTTTGTAAAAAACAGAGTAAGAGAAACAGAATGAAAATGGGAATTTTAGTTCTTACTCTTCGAATGACATGAATAGTCCAAGCTATATTCACTTTATGGGGAAGAAAGCAATTAGAAAGCAATTTACAAGGCAGAGGAAATGTCTACTTGGTTCTTCTCAACAAAAACAGGGATCAGGATTAGTTCTCCTTGTTAGCCACTGCAAACAAAGGCAAAAGATTTATAAGGAACAAAAGATATAGGATAACAAGAAGTGTTAGCCCTCCCACACTATTTTTTCTGCCATTTAACAGATCATCTGGAGCTTAACAGTAAACCAGTAATTGTGACATATGGGTGCAAGCTTTTTTGAGCCAGTGTTCAGTGAGCAGAAAACTGTAGGTTGTTAATGCAAGTACGTGTACATTTTATTGTCTAGGTGAGTGACCAGGCAACTAATTTGCAGCTTTGTGTGTTTTTCTTAACACATAAATACAGTCACACTTGAGACGCCAGAGCAAAGTTAAATCCCTGCCAGCAGGTGCTGTCTTCTTGGGTAAAAAGGCCATACACTGCAAGAAGATTCTTGCACTCTAAATTTAATGTTTAAATGCACAGAAATGTCTCCTTGTTGCATATCTTTGGTTATAAGTCTTTTGTGTTTGGAGGCTGGCTAGGAATTGAAATTGCTGTTTGGATAATCACAGCTTTCTTTGGATAGTAATTTAGGATGCATGCTATTAACCCCCTGCATCTCTTTGTATACATGACATTAAAAATTCCTTGCCAGAAGCAGTTAACTGTTAGACAAATGGGCCAGCAAAATGAGTGCTTACAAATAAATGCTGGGATTAAACTGCACAGAAAGACAGGTTAAGAATTCCTTTTCATTCTTTGAGTAGTTTCTACTTTTTTTTCCCAAATGATCATCTTTCAGCTTGAATTTTGGCATATCTGAAGTCAGCCAGAAAAAAAAAAACAAAACAGCTAAAAAGTAACAACTATGGGAAATATCAAGAAAACACTTCAGCACCTGGCATGCAAGGAAAGGAGCTAAGAAAGCATTTCTTCCATTACTGCTTAAGGATTTTTATTTATTTATCTTTAAACAATGCTATTTCTTATGCAACTTTTGTTGGAAACTTGAAATCTGACAAGTGAATAAACACCAGTTCAATGAATGTCCACATCCTACACATATACAGAAAACCACTTAGTTGTGTTGAAATCCTGTTGTTGTTTCACATATATGCCTAAAGTACATATGCCTACACAGTGCTCTAAATAGCCTATTGCATTGATGGCATAAGGTAACATGCACTCTGTTCCCCCATAAATGTCTAATTTAAGCCGTATGACTCTGATGTCTTAGAAGTTATTTTTCCTTCAGCTCCTTTGGTGCTTCACTGCCAGACCATATATATGTCTGTTCTATAAATACCAGTTGAGAGAAATAGTTGCAGTGGCTACATTGGCACCTAAACTGGGCAGTCTGAAGATAATACTGTGACTTTCAATTGATGCATTGCTGAAATCCTCTTCTGATGTAGGTGAGTTTCAGGAATTTATAAACTTGTTTGTGCGTGCATTTTCCTGCTTTAAAATAACAGTTCTTATTATTTTACTCTGTGGATTTCAAACATGAATGGAGCATGAGGTTCAAAGCATGCTGGAAGAATGAGAGTAAAAATATCAGATAGCTTCATTTGACTGAATGCAAATGTACACAAGGTAGAGGCCTCTATCTGAGCAAATCATTCTAGACTTCCTTTATTGGGAAGAAAAACATTTTGAGAATGTTATTCTTGGATTCTGTTGTAGACATTTACTTTATGAGGAGGTGGAGGTTTTTACTGTGTCATTACCTCTACATGAGTTAACTGAAGTTTCATGCCTAGTAAAGAATTCTCCAGCATTTTGTATGCATGAGGTTGAAAAACCTTGAGGTGAATTTTCTCTAAAATATACTATGATCTGTATAAGTGAACGAGATGAGGCCCAGAGGATCTACCCCCAATACTGAACTAAATTGAGGTGCTCTGTTGCAACCTGGGAACGTCCCCATTGCTGCTCTAGCTCATCTGGGCTTCGGTATGTTTTGTCTGTTATTATTCACAGTGTGAGATCTGAACGAGATCAGGCATCCTAAAAGTCCCACATTACCCTACTGCAGACAAAAGTAAGATCTTGTCTTATTATTTCAGTCTTCTACTGTTGCAACATTCAGATTAAAGCCCATCAGGTACATTGTTACTAAAGTCTGGATCACTGACATGGTGCATTTAGAGGGCTGTATGTGCCAAATTCAAGACTTAAACTTCTTTCTCTAATTCTTATAAAAATCTTGGGCTTCGAGACTGTGTCCCAAAAATGTTTCTCTTTGATGAATTTGGGTTCAAGATCTGGTGGCCAACTCACCTAACATCTAACAACAAAAGGCTGAGCAGGTCATCCTCCCCATTTTCTCATACACAATCATCAGAGCATTTAAGCCCACTGATTCTGCACTCATCCTAGTTACTCTAGTTACAAGAAATAAACCCAGTCTTTAAAACTCTGAGTCTTGGGCTGAGTAAGAGCAACAGTGCTGCTAACAGTAGTGGAGATATTGCAGGATGCTTATCAGGTGAGCCATGCCCACCATCCCAGCTGGTGGTAGGCATTGCTTGCTGCGCAGGCTGGAGCAGATATCCAGTGTCCCTGCCAATTCCCAAACACAAGAAAATGACTGTGAGTTTGTGAGCAAGAAATGCCTTCAAGCTTTTAAAGCATTTTCTACTCTGTCCTAAAGCAATGGTGCATCTTGTCTGAGTGCTTTGGCCAATCCTTGACTCTCCAAAGAATGAAGAAAATGAGCTATTCTGAATATGCCTGACCAGTTCACACTGAATGTGGAGAAATGGAGACCTTTCTCTGCCACTCTTCTTGACAGGCTTAGGATCTAAAGCTGGAGATTTGCTTAGAGTCGTGGTTTTAATAGAAAACCAAAGCTGTGAGGAGCGCTTTGAGTGTAGTAGACCATCTGTTCTCTTTCCGGTCTATAAAGTAAGACTATGAACATGGAAATTTGAGTGGAATGGGGGAGCTTTTTTCAGCAGGTTCAGTTAATATTAATATTTCAGAAGACTCTGTCTTCCCATTTGTGTGCCAATAAGAAGTGACCTGGGTCTCAGTCTTTAATTGCCACCCAAGCTATCACCATTCCACAATCTAGTATGCATCCAGTTTCCCATATGTGTAAAGTGGAGATGTCTTCTTATTTCTCTAGGGTTATGGAAGGATAAAATGCATTTGTATGTGTGAAATATTTAGGTATTACGTATCTGTAGTCCCCTGAAGTACCAGCTAGGGAGAATCCAAAGCAGAGGAGCAAAATAGATGGCAGGGTAAAAGCTCTTGCTGTTTCTTCAAATCAGATTCTTGGCAGGACACCTTTAACCAGTGAATTTCCACTCCTCTGTCTCTTCAGGTGCTCAGAACCATGCCATTTTCCTCTTGCTCTCACTTGCTTTCTATTTCTCATACAGAAAATAATAAAACTGAAGGGAAAAACAAGTCTATATGACAAATGCACAATGGAATTGAGAGCAAAAGGAAGATAAAATAGAAGTCAAGGCTATACACTTTTCATTCTGTCTTGAAAGCTAAACAATGACCAGCAAATGAATGAAGGGGAGAGTGCCAAGTAGTCAAAATACTCAGCTTTTAACAGCTGGGACATATAATCTGCAATGAAACCTGTATTTAAAATGAGGCTAAACTTCATAAACCCTAAAAAGTAGCATGCATTTAAAGATAAGATCTGATAATGCACAAAAGGGAAAAAAGATATACAGGTTATTTTGGGCAGGTGGGTGGCAACATTTTGGTTTTTTTCCATTTTTTCACTGTGAGTTTCCCTGTGCCACTTTCAGTCTATAAGAGAAGTTATCTGTACAGTTTCAGGTGAATCAAGGTTGGGCATGAATGTCCACATCCACAATCTGACTTTCTGTGGCACTATCAAAGGCAATTTCCTAGTAGTGGGACAGAAGCATTCTGTGGATTAGTTTGTCTGTTTTATCTACAGATATAGACACAGGCTCATAGCCTGAAAGCATTTTAACAAGATTTGAAATGTTCTATTCTCTCTCAGATTTTTCTCTTTTTCTCTTTCATTTTTTCTGATTTTTCTTTTCTGGTTCTCCTTTTTCTTTCTTCCAGACTTAGAAAGCTGATGCACAAAAAGTTAAGGTAGTAAATGTGAAAGAGTAACAGAAGTTGAAGAACTGTATATTGAAATCTGATAAATGAAAAATGGGCACAGTGTCAAACTTAATCACATTTGTATTCACAAGTTGTTGCGAGCTGACACTGATTTATGATCTATCAACCATCACCAGATTCTGTGACTACTTTATACAGATACAAAGAGATGGACGGATGCATGAGTAGATAAACAGACAGTGAAATAATGTTGCAAACTGAGTAGCAACAGACCTAGCCATAAAAGATAGCTCATCCAATTAATTTTTTAAAAATCTGGAGATTTTTGAAGAGCAGATCTTTGGGAAATCTTCTACAATATGGGAAACTTTGAGAAAGCTAAACTGTCCTGTTACTGTTTTGTGTTCAATTGTTATTACTTGAGTACTACAACAAAACAATCTCACTTTACACACAGCACCCCCAGTGCCCGACAGACTGGAGAGAGGGAGTTTCATGCTAATATCACACAGAAATATTACACTAAATATTACATTAAGTATTACATTAAGTATTGCTAAGCATCATGCAGAAGTATTATATAAAAAATAATCCCTTACTCTAATTCACACACTGAGTTCAGCAGTGCACATGCTTGTGGGCATTAAGAAAACAAGAGGTCCAAGAACATGAGTGATGGAGTGAGGAGGAACCTGAAAAGGTGAAGAAAAATAAAAAGAGTAATGTAAATGGCACTGAAAATGACAGGAACACAATGCATGGCCACAGCCAATCACAAAAGATTAGTCCTTGCAGTGTCCCCCCTTACAGACAGTTTGTCCTGGTCGTATTAATAGATAAATTAATTGAGGTGTCATAGACAACGTAAGTGGCCCAAGTGGAAGTTTCCATATTAACAAGGAGGAGGGCAGTTCTAAGTGGCTGTCCTGACCCACCTTGCTCTGTAGGGAGAGCTCTGTGTGCCCATGCAGAGGCTGGGATCACGACTAACCACGCTCCCGCCTGGTGACAGCCTGGGCACGAGGCTCAGCCATGGGCTCACCGCTGCTGCTGCCGCTCCCATGGCCTCTTGAGAAACCCCTGGCTCTTGGGAATACAGGTGCAAGCAGGTCTTGGGATCATGAGCACGGTCCCTGTTGGTGGAAATTAATTCCCGTGGAAGCATGTGGGACCATGATTTTGGAGGTAGAGGCTTTTTAGATTTTAGAGGCCAGAGGCTGAATTGCTTTGCATCCGTGCTGAGTCCAGACTTTCAGAGAACAGCACCTACTGCAGTGCTTTTGTCCAGGCAACAAAACAAACAACTCTTTTGGCACCTTATCCTCAATCACCCAAGTTTCCTCATCTGTTATAAGGTGATAATGCACAAAACTTTCTTAATTTATGGACCAAAGTCACTAATAGCACTCAAATACTGTGATAATAGCTCTTTATGATTTAGTAATAGGCAATATTCATTTAACTCAACTTGTGATTAATATTAATTTCTGCAGCCATTATGTGACTAGCCTCAGTGACCTCTTTCCATAAATAATATCATATTTTCCAAGTGCTGCAGTATCATGTCTTCTTGACTGACTATGGATTTCAATATATTATCTTGATCTACAGAAGTAATGACTATATTTGTCCTTCATCTTATTTTTTTGACTTAAAACCAAAGATCATTTCAGTGTCCAGATTTTCCATTCATTTTTTGCTAGCAATTTCACTGTTAGTTTTGTCAGTCTAAACACAATCCCACTCAAGATAACACAAATTCAGTCATTGCAGCTAACATGTCTGGAAAAGCATGACAAACCAACAAATGCAGTTTCTGCAAATTTTTGAAAATATGTGTATATCACTCTTCTCTTTTTTTTGTAAATAAGTACAGTTCCATTTAAATCAATGGTTCTACTAGCTTGAAACATTTACTGTTATTTACGATTCAAATTTCTGTTAAAAGGGAGAAACTCTGCAAAAAAATGTTTATCAGTAACCTGACCTTTAAAGAGGGAATAACTACCTTATAGAATTTATGTCTTAGTCAACTTGGAAAAGAGATTAATAGCTTGATATGTCTACATATGCATTATTCATATTTTTCCTACATAAACTGCCCATAAATTCACCCAAGAAGGTATTAGGCACATCTAAACAGTCAGGAAAGAGCATCTCTCTGCCTGCTGTTAAGGCTTGTCTTCAGTCCATATTGCTTATATGCAAAGAATTGCTCAGCAAAGACTTCACCTGTCCTCCCAAAGAGAAATCTCAAACCCACTCAGCGTGAATTGACAACTTGGATGGCTCAAGTCCTTGTGGACCGAATATGTACACCTTGGACCACAGACAAATGGCTTGTATTCAGATTTTCCTATGAATTCTATGCATACTCTGTGTCCAAACTGCAGCCAGTCTAAGCTGGCAGTCTGGAAAGGAAACCTTTGAGCCAGACTGCTCACGCTGCTCTTAAACTCATATTGTAAATAACTCGTGAAGAGTACAAAATTTAGAGACTTAGACCTATCAAGCACACACATCAAACGTTTGTGATAGCCACGTATTTATTGTTGTTAATAATTAGATTTCATGAGGGAAGATAAGGGATTTGTTTTTAAAAATATTATGACTTGTCAAAGCTTTTGTTGATTCTGCAGTGTAAATGATGGCAAGTCTTGCTCTGCCCTTTACGACCATTTCTGTCAGTAAGGACAAACTGCTCTTTAGTGAACACTGAGAAGAAGAAATTTATTTAGGCTGTACAAAATGAGAAACAGGAAACATTAAGTCCTGAACATGGACATATAAGAGGAGATGAACAAGGAAGTACTGCAAGAGGCAGGAACAACAGAAGAAAACAGCTTTACTTGAGAGGAGAACTCAAAGATGAAAAAAATATTCTGTAATTTGATAAATTTCAAAATAGATAAAATTTGAACATCCCTCTCAAAGTTCTCACTGAATCACATCCCATCGAACAAACCAGAATGCCTTCCTGGCCTTGCTGTACTTAGCAGGGGAGAAGCTGGTCAGGTCTTGGCCAGAAAAATTCTTTGAAATAACATTTTCAGTAATATCTCTTACAGTATAAAGCATCTCATGATTCCCAAGTGGATGAGGCTCTGGCCAGTGACCTCTAGTCATGCCGGTGAAGAACAGTTCAAAACAACAGCAAAGCAAATTCAGATGACATCTGTGAAATGTTTTGGACAACTGTCTTGCATTTTCCCATGTTTCTTTCTTCTTTTATGAGTAAAAGTAGAAAATAAAATAGAAACAAATTAAAAGTCAGAGCTGTAATGTGGCTGCTTATTTGTTAATTTCATTTTTTAAAAGGCTTTGCAGAAACTGTAGACCATTCCTTCAAATGATTCTGCAGGATGCTGACAAAAAGCCAATTCATTCTTTGCATATGAGCTGCCCTCTCTCTGCATATAAACCATGTGATTTGCCAATAAGAAAGAGCAGCTGGAGGCTTGGTGACATCTGAGGGACAGGGAAAAATGCATAAAGCAATCAGTGGCTGTATAATATGTCTCAAACTTCTGTAAAAGACACTGTTTCAGAAATAAAATTACCATGTGGTGTTTGCTAGTGAATCTTATGTATATAAAGAACATAATTTATAATCTCATCACGCATAAATTTTGACCTGTTGGCAAACGGTTTGCAGTGCCTGGCAGCCCAGTGTCTCCTGGAACCTGACTGCTTTCTGCCACTGCCCCACTGTCAGACTAAAAATGAAATGTTAGTTGTTCCTACCCTAAGGGAGGAGTCTGCTTCAAAATTAAGTAATTTTAGTCAAGGAAATATTCTGAAAACTTGGTAAATTGTAGACAAAATTAATTCTCCTAATTTTTTTTATGTGGGTTTTTTGTTTGTTTGGACAGCTTGGAAAGATCATCTAATCCTTTCTCCTGCCCCATGGCAGCATCAGAAATGCTCGTCCGTTCCTCGGGGCTGTTTGTTTAACCTGTGTTAAAATAATTTGCTTGGCAACAATTCAATTCAGCATTCTCTATCCTACAGTCACAAATAATGTATTTTTCTTTCTACTTTCTAACCAAAATAGCCCTTGATGAAAATTGTTCCTAATACCTCTTGTCCTGTCCACTCTGTGAAGAGAGATTATTCCCTCCTTTTTTTTCCCCCCTTGTCAGACTTTTATGTTTGAAGCCTGTTTGCATATCTTCCTTTAGTTTTGTTACACTTTGTTGTTCTTGAGACACCTGAGTTCCTCCAACAATTAATCTCAGCCTTTTAACAAGATTGAAACAAATACAAAGGAATGAGGAAGACACAAAAATAACTATTAGTAAAATTAATCAGGAACCGAGGAAGAAATACTTATTGCACATCAGGTTCTTGGTGACCTAGTGAAGAATCTGTATCTCAAACCTCAGTACATGTCAAGTTCACAAAACTTAGCTAAATAAGGTTGGTAACAGTGGATTTCTTTTTATGTTAAATGACATAGGCCTCAATATCTTAATTGTATCTTTGCAGAAAAATTATACTTTTACTGAAATAATTCAGTATTTCAGAGTGTCAGTCAGGAAAATGTGCAGTGGTAAATATGTTTTTCTCTAAAAAACAGAAAATAAATAATAAACACATAAAGCACAATAACCTTTCTGGAGATGTCAGTTTTCTTTAGACTGTGTAAGAAAGCCTCAGTAGTACAAATTTAAGTTTTGTTTTCCTTTTCTCAGGATACTATCAAAGTCAGAAGGTGGAAATATATTTTGCCAATACCTGCAGGAGAAAATAGGAACAAAAAAGGACAAATTAAAACATAAAAGGTAATGAAAAACACAATCTAACTGTATAATATCTGAAACAACCAGTTTCAGGTCTTAAATTTTCTCTGCAGTTAAAACTACTCTGTACAAAATGGTATCCTGGAGTTAAAATATACACTGCAGAAGCTGGTAACCTGGATACAATCTTTACACCAGGGGAAAAAAACCCCAAACCTGGAAACATACTAGAATTCAAAACAAACATTGCAGAAGCTAGTACCTGGCTCTAACACTTCCTTGAAGAATATATTCTTCCTTGAAAACTTTATTTTTATTGTCCTTGGGCTATTCATCAAAAACACTTTCTGATAGTGCTTGCCTACAGTGAATATTAATTCTAAATTGGGATTTTAGCCACTGACCTTCTCTTATGAGTGCACGTACTCAAACGCAATACACTGATGAGGCTTATTTTATAGTGAAATAATGTGGTTTGGACTGAATTATTCTAGTTTGAGACAAAGAAACATCATTTACAAAGAGGTAAGGGTTTATACAATTCTTGTAAAAAATTAGTAGAAAATTTCAAACCAACTCACTAATGTTACATCACTGATTGGTAAAATCCTTCTGAAAATAAGATCTTCACACAGAAGGATGAAATCTCATTTCAGCTGGTGTCTTTGGGAGGAAATGAATTTTGCTCCCAGAAATCTTAAATCTTTCAGTTCATCATCTTCTCTTGAATTTTCAGGGCATCTTTGATCTGTAAATAAAACTTGGTCATGTTCACACTTAATTCTTTATTCCCCATGATGGGTAATTTTTTATCTTGCTCCTTGGGAACAGTAATTTTCCTGCCATGTTTTCTCCACAGACTTAATTTACTATTGTATCTGCATCCTAAAATGGAGTTCTGTGTTTGCCTCAGTCGCTGTAAATAGCCATGCTGTGACAGGCTGATGAGTGGCAGCAGGAACCCACCTATGACAACAGCTTGAAGCTGCAGGGAATGTTTCTACCTGTGGGATGCATTTGTATATGTTGTCCTTCTTGGACTCAAGTGGGGGAACCCATACTTCACATGCTGCACAGGAGAAGAGAGAGCTCATATCCTGTTTCTTGTCTTTTCTCTCGTTTTAGAATTATGTTTAGTTTGGCAGAGTGTCAGACATAGACCAACAGAAAAACTTGACTATCAGGGAAGGAAAAGGTATAAAGCTAGGTGGAGAGATCCAGATAGGCCAGGGTGACTTTCAAGACTTGAGCAGCCTTGATGGTGAGCACTAATTATGTACTTGAATAAAGAAAAACAAGGAAAAATGAAATAAGAATTTATATATCTGAGTGGTGAAATGAACTAGGCCAGGTTTTGCTGGGTATTTAGCTAGTTACACTTGACCGTATTGCCTCCTTGCAGCAGGGCATTAACAGATGGTGTGCAGTGCTGTCAGAACAAAAAGTGGTGCCTTCCCCCATCAAGTGCTGCTGCTGCTGAAGGATCAATTCTTCGGTGCAAGCACTGGGGGTCTAATAAAGACTCCAACCCTGGGAACAGGAGTGATTTACAATTGAACTTAATCTATTTGAAAAATTCTAGCAACCACATTAAAAAAACCCCAAATCTCATCATGCACCACCTGAATTTCCTCAGTGCCATCTGTCTGCTGCATTAAACAAAGCCCCAGAGACCTTCTGAGGGAGAGAGGCAGAGTTTTAATGATTAACCTAACCTGACTGTCAGAATGGATAGCTTGATATATAGGCCCTGGGTTGGCAGTTTCTGCAGAGCCAGTCCCTGACGCTGCAGAGGAGGTTTGAGCCCGCAGGAGTTCCCCTCTGGTGTGTAAACCAGCGCGTGTTCCCCCAGGACGCAGCACCAGCGAGCAAAGAGGCATTACTGCGGTGCTCCCTGGCTTTGTGGGGACATTCCCAGCGGGTTGGGAACAGGGAAGAACAGTTTGCAGCTTACACCTGCAAAGGCAGCACCAGGCCATCAACCATCAATAACCCTGGAAGCTCATCTGCACCTGAGCTCTTTGTAGCGATATGGCACAAATGCCCTGGCTTTCTTTCTGTTAAAGAGTTTACCTGCTGAAAAACCTTGAAATGTTTTAAGTTTGGCACCTGAGCATTTACCTTGCTGTACTGGGGTTGCTGAATAGTATGAAATCGCCAGCCTCAATTTCATGAGCTGAGATTGTAGTTTTATGAGATTTCTATAAGATTCAGAATTGAATGCGGTATTTTGATCATTTCCATTTGATCAAGACAAACAATGCCTTTCTTGGCATCAGTCTCAAAGTTGGATTTATGTGAGATGTCAAAAGTGAGAGTTTTTAGTTTTATGAGAGCAATATTATTTTAATCCCTTATTAAATATTTTTCCTCTGAATAGAAAGGACAGCTTTTCACTATAAAAATAATCCTAAATTATGGGTGATGTTTTTCAGTCACTCACTCACGTTTTTCATCTTATGTTGATGTACTTTAAATATTTAAATTAAATTGTTACTTCTTTGGATTTGTGGAGAGGATGTAAACAATGCAGCTTTCCAGTTAGAAAATGTTTAAGAATCATCGAGATACTTGTGGGTGTTATTTAGTGAGCAATCATTTTACTTCTTTTACAGTAAAATTGATGGTTCCACTTTGCAGGTAAAGAAAATGAAACCTAAACTATAATTTCACAATAAATTTTACCAGAGCTAGCAATTTACATGTATGCAAAGTGAATATAAACGGTGAAAACATATTCATAAGTTATATATGTCTGAAGGCTTAAGGGAGCAAAACATCATCTGAAAAACAACAACCAAAAGTATAAACTAATTCACTGAAAGATTCATAACTAAAATAAACTTTCCTAGAATTAGTCAAATTTCATATTCATCTAGATGCTTATATGTAGCTACCATTATCTAAATTATGAAATTATCTGTGTTTTATGTCCACTGCTAGGCTTACCTAGGAAACCTCTCCAGATCTGTACAACCTTTCTGAAAATCTTTAATAAAAACCTGTAGTCTTAAAATGTATGTTAATTCTACATAGATAAAGAACACAATTAAATAAGGTCTATTTTATGATTTTCTTTGGTAGTAATTATTATTTTTATTAATTAAAAATCAGTTCTGATGTAAATTAACTTTCTGAAAAAAAGTAATTTTCTGTTTCTTTACACTCGGTCCCCGTAGTCAATCCCCAGGGTGCAGGATGGGGGAGAACTGATCTCCCAGTAATTACTGAAGGACTCTGGCTCTCCCAGCCAGAGAGGGGAGCAGGGCTCATGTCTCAGCGATGTCAGAGTAATCCTTCATCACACAAGTTATATACATTTCTCATAGCTGGCCCCACTCTATCAATCCTTCTGAAATATGAGAATCCCACTGAGGTCCATTTAGTCATCCTGCTTCCTACTGTTAATGAATAGGAAGCAAGACAAAGCAAGACAGATCCTAATGCCAGTATCTCCAGGCAGGCTGGCAGCCCTCTTCCTTTTATTTTCATGCCCTACTACTACTTATCAGTGCCATTTGATGACTGCTCTGAAGTGTGTTTCACATACAGGTAGCAGGGTTCTTATCCAAGCAAATCTGAATTCTGCGTATAAAGTTTCATGGGCAACTGTTTCCCGTGATTTACTAGGAATTTATGTGTATATAATGTTTTATAAGTCTCTCTTTATAAGTCTCTCTTTTCAGGTAACAATAATAAAATAATAATAAAATGAAAAACTCATTTCTGTTTTAGTAGTTCAAGCCTTTTCTGATCCTCATGCCCCTTAGGACCAAGGATGTCTGCTGCACTCTGCTGAACCAGAAAGTGTTTCATCTTGGCCATCACTTGCATTAGAAAAGAGGCACAGCACACAGTGTGTATATCTTTTGGACTGGATTATCAGGCACAATGGCAAAATTTTCTAGTGGTGAAAAAATTAGTTTTATGTCATTTGTCCACACCCTTGTTCCTAGGATCACTGGAAATTTGTCCTGCTGTGTCATTGGTGTCAGGGTGATGGAAGATGCAGAAGTAGCACATATTCTACCTCTACCATCCATGTGCTGCCCATATCAGCTGCTATACTGGAAAGGGAATTCTACTGCTAATAAAAGGGTTGGGGGTTTTTTTGCTAGTCTAGCACATCTCTGGTTTTTCTACCCATATTTCCTTTAACTCAAAGGGTATTATGAACATGACGCTGTTTTCTAATGAAAGTAACCACAGAATGGGTGACAGCAGAGATCAATAGGACTGAAGGCAAAGGGGCATGTATTTTATACTTTCCCTTCCTTGAATCTCCCTATTCCTTGTAAGTTAATTACATTATGAATTTAGGCCATCAGTCTAACAAGAATCACCATGATATTTCATCTCTTGGAATAAACAAGGATTGCTTCTCAGCTACATGTTTTGAAAAACACATATAAGAGTGTCTATACATATATATAAGGTTATAATGCAAAGGTTTTTGTGTGCACATTTTCTGTCAAATGAAGTTTTTGATCAAAAACAGTAACTACAAAATAGTCTGAATAAATTTTCCTTAAAATATCTTAAATAAAACAAAGGGTCTTGAGTTACATAAAAAAGTAGTATACATATTCTTTTACCACTATCTGTTCTATTATGAGAAAGAATCAAGTTAAGTTCTCTAACTCAGAGCAGTAATCTACTCTGTTCAAACATGCTTGCTACTAAACTCTAATGTACAAAGGCAGAAGACATTGACTTCTTGCTAGTTTTATTTTAAAAAATTGTATTGTGAAAACTTTTTTCACCTAAATAATTTTTACACATAAATAATTTTTTAATCAAAATAATCAAAGGTGTTTAGAATCCTGGTACACCTCATTTTTCCTTATTTTATGCTTTTAAAGTTCATCTAGAATAATAAAAGTTAAATAAACCTTCTTTACCTTAATATTGCTTTTCTGTAATTGTCTTGCATATTACATGTTAAAAGATTTCAGTCTTGGTTTTGGTGGGCTTGGGCAATGAAGATCACCTGGCTAAGGTGTGTTTTGTCAGACAGCTGAAAAAACCCCACCTTAGATAAGAAAGATAGCCCTGTGATAACAAGGCTCTTTATCACCTTCTAATATCACATTTATATGTTCCCGTGTTTCATTTAAATCCTACCGATCAAAGGCATCATTGTTGGGGTAGGGCTGGTAACCAGCAAAGAGAAAAGGGCAGCATGAGCCCAGCACAACCTCTAGAAACTCAAGAGGAATCCTTTTAGCCTCTTCTCCTTTTTGATACCCAGTCAATGTGCCTCAGCAGGACCCTTTGCATATTCTCACCCTGCTCACTCCTCTCTGTCTATGTGATTCTGGCAGTGGCTGAGATTCTGTATCTGTTCTGTTAACGAGAACTTTAATGGGTGCAAACTTTCACATCCAGTTGTGCAAGCCTGTAGTGAACTGCTGCTTCAAATCATGATAATGCTAGTCAAAACTAAGCCAATGCCAGCTGCAAAGCTACTTCTTTCTCTTCCAACAGTTGGAAAGGGCCTAACCTGTGAACTCAGGTGTCCTCATCTCAGAGGGTTGCTTGTTGAATAGTTTAGATTAATTACCTTCAAACTGCGACTTGTTTTTTCCCTTGCTACTATATGTGTTTCATGAAGATGTTTATCTCACGTAAAGGAAAAATTGGTATAGTTCCCTGCCAGGTGACCGAAGAGCAACCTGCAGATAGTATAAATTCATTCAGAAATTTTGGACTAGTTTTCATACCTGAAATGCCTGAGAGTCATAAGGTGGGAGGCTTCCTATGCAGAGTTCTGAATATCAGTGAGTAACAAAAAAATTGTGTGAATTAGAGCTTCTAAATTGTGGTGTTGTTATTCACAAAAGATATATTTAGATAGTATTTTAAAAGTTCATGATCTACTCCAGTTCCAGACACTGGGTTCTGCATCTCCCATCTTTGAATAGTGTTCTTTTAACAGGCTTCTATCCTTGGAAATTTCTGATTTTAAGTGTGACTTTTTTCTGTTATTGATGTTATCATTACAGCTCTTACTTGAAACAATTTGGAATGCCCTTATTTTTAACTGCTTTTCTGGCTTGTGTCATGGTTTAACCCAGCAGTAGCTCACACCCTACAGCTGTTCCCTCCTTTCCCTGCAGTGGGATGGGGGAGAGAACAGGAAATAAGGCAGAGCTCATGGGCTGAGACGAAGACAGTTTAAAAGGACAGAAAAAGAAGGGAAAATAAGAATAATGATAAAAGAACACACAAAACAAGTGACACACAATGCAATTGCTCACCACCCACTGACCAATGCCCAGTGAGTCCCTGAACAGTGGCTGCCACCCCCACCAAGTCCTCCAGTTTTGTTGTTCAGCATGAGGCCATATGGTCTGGGATATCCCTTTGGCCACACAGGGTCAGCTGTCCCAGCTGCGTCCCCTCCCATCTTCTCACCACCCCCAGCCTTCTTGCTGCCAGGGCCACTCGAGGAGATGAAAAGTCCTTGACTTCATGCAAGCCCTTCTCAGCAACAACTGAAGCATAGGTGTGTTATCAATATTATTCTCATCCTAAATCCCAAAAACAGCACTGTGCCAGCTACTAGGAAAATAATTAACTCTATCTCTGCCAAAATCAGGATAGCGAGACATAAAAGCCTTTCCTCTGTCCTTGTCATATACCTCTCACTTAGGGAATTTAAACCTCCCTTTAACCACAAAAATCATTACATTATTTTTGTGTTGGAAGCGTTTTAAGAATTATTTTTTTCCGTTCACTTGTCTGAAGCTTTAGTGCCTTGTTTTATGGTTAAAAAAATTCTATATTTTATTTTACTTTAGTTCCATTTCTGCCTCCTTAACTGCATGCTGATAGGGAGCATACTGAGAAAAAAAGGGGGCCATGCCATTTAGAACTGCTTCTCATTGACCTCTTTCTCTCCTTGAATTTTCAATGCATTCTTCTGGTTGCTCTTGTATGTTAAAATCTGGGTGAGAAGCTTTGAATGCTGAAACTCAAATGTTAACTCACATTAGCTGGATTTCACTAGAATAGTGTAGGTTCAAAGGGATAAAGTATGTGCTTATTTTTGCTCTCAGCTGAATAGCTTTGTTCTGTGAAATCTCTGTTGAAACTGTTTTAATGAAAAGTAACTACACTACATAAAATCGTAGAATCACATGATCATGGAGTACCAGGTTGGAAAGGACAACAAGGGTCCAACCTTTCTTGGGAAAAGCATGGTCTGGACAAGACTGCACAACACCTTGTTTAGCTGAATTTTTAAAAATGTCTAAAGTTGAAGAATCCGTCACTTGTCTAGGGAGATTATTCCAGTGGCTGATTTTTCTCATTGTGAAAACTTTTCCTCTTGTATCCAATCAGAATATCCCCAGGAGTAACTTATACCCATTACACCTTGTATTTTTCCTGTGACACGTTGGAAAAAGGGAGTCCCCATATTTTTTTTTTTTTGTAGCCACCCTTTAAATACTGGAACATGGTGATAAGGTCTCCCCTAAGCCTTCTTTTCTCAAGGCTGAACAAATCCATTTCTCTCAATGTTTCCTCATATGGCAACCTTCCCAGTCCTTCATTCTGATCATTTCTGTGGCCCTTGTCTGGACCCTCTCCAGCCTGTCCACATGTTATTAGTAAATCTACCTGTAGAAGTTGGGGTAGGTTTTGGTTTTTTTCAATATAATGAAACTTGGGGATTTCCAACATCATCTTTTGGTAGTCTCAAATATGTAGGGCTTTGGTTTGGTTAAACAGAGGCTTGCCACCAATCTGAGATGAAGCAGATTTGGTTTTTTGTCTTTTTTTTTTTTTTTTTCTCAAGAGTAATCAGTGATTTGGAGCCTGGATAGATGATTGTTTTCAGAAGCATGGGTGCAGTTCATTTGACCAAATTTAAACGTTTTCTCCATAATTTCCCATCCCTTTTCAATAAGTAGAAGGAAAGAGGTATTCTTAGGGAATAAATCATCTCATCCTGCATAAGCTATCTGAAGTCAGGTGAACCATTCCCTAACGTGACTCTCTGTGAACTATAAGAGGAACCTGAAGTGTTTCGATTATATGCAGGATCTACATGACAACATGAAATCGAGTGGATTTCAGAGGATTCAGAGTATGTCGAATCCTACCTTAGGGAA
>VYXC01008135.1:212698-243771 GCA_013397175.1 Platysteira castanea
CTCCCCTCCCCTCCCCTCATGGAGAAACCACTATGAAATAGATATAAAGCTGTTAGACAGCGTCCAAAGGAGGGCGACAAAGATGTTGAAGGGCCTTGAGAAGAAGCTGTAAGAGGAGTGGCTGAGGTCACTGGTTCTGTTGAGCCTCGAGGAGACTGAGGGGAGACCTCACTGCAGTTACAACTTGCTAGTGAGGGGAAGAGGAGGGGCCAGCACTGGTCTCTTCTCTGTGGTGACCAGGGACAGGACCCAAGGGAACAGCCTGAAGTTGTGTCAGGGGAGGTCTAGGTTGGATATCAGGAAAAGTTTCTTCACCCAGAGGGTGGCTGGGCACTGGAACAGGCTCCCCAGGAAAGTCGTCACAGCACCAGCCTGACAGAGCTCAAGAAGCATTTGGACAATGCTCTCAGGCACATGGTGTGACTCTTGGGGACAGTGCTGTGCAGGGACTGGGGCTGGACTTGATGATCCTTGTGAATCTCTTCCAACTCATCTTACTCTGCGATTCTGTAAGATATAAATTTAAAATGCAACAGCTATTCAATAGTGATTTACACCGTTATTCTTCACTAAGGAATGCACTATATCTTAGCACTGAAGCCACCCCGCTCTGTTCCGGAACACTGAGTCCCCTTTAAGAATCAAGCTGTCTCTGGCAACAGAAACAAGAAGCAAAAGAAAGAGAAGAAGGAACACAGAATTGCAAAGTTCCAGCTGCTGAGATCTGCAATGTACAGAGAAGATCCATGAATATGTGACAAGTTGGTATTTCAGGTTCCGTCATAGATCCTGGTATTTAGGTAGGAACTGGACCTGTGCTTGAAGAGTTACAGGATGCTGAGCTTAGGTGCTCTCAAGAGAGATGGTTGGAAAACTCTGGCCTGCATATGACCTTCAATATCTGCATAGACATACAGAAAATAAAAGCATTCCTTCTGGCTTCATTTTTATTATTATTATTTTTCAATAACTATTTTAGACTACTCCTGCATGTCAACAAGTCCTTAGGAAAAGAACTTACAAGAAACATATCAGAGTGACACCTGGTAGCTCCTGTCAAAACTGTGCTCATCAATTCCTGCCAGGGAAGCTAATTTCATTAGAGATGGGGTTGAAATTGTCACTCAGCAAGTTTATTAATTCTCAAATACCAAGAGTGAAAAATGCACCAGCTGGGTGATAATCACTGAACGTGTATAAACAAGCCCCATGCTTAGCTAATCTACACTCTGCTGCTGGTTACAGCCTCCAAGCTTTTAAAATAGTGTTTAATAGACCAGATTGTTCCTGAAGGTAAACAAGGATGTGAAATTGCTGCAGGCAACTCTCCCCATCACACCTTGTGCAATACGTATGGACATCCTGCCTGACCGTAGGCGCTTCTTAAGCTCCTCAGGTTCAGCCTCCGTGGGGCATTCAGATACATGACTCTCAGTACTCAGGTGTTTCTGAACAGGAGGCCCACCTGAGCAAGGTGGTCTCTCGGGCTTGGGAGACTCTGGAAAGAGTAGGGATGAGCACGACTCTGCACAGAGCAAATCCATCACACCAGCACTTGTGCCAAGCAGCTCTGCACCTCACCCAAGCACAGAGAGAAGAGACTTTCTGCAGTGTAGAGTTGTCTCATTGCACAGCAGATGTATTATTGCCTTGCAATGCATTCTGTTAATTCTGTAAATTAACAGAATAGCACAGAATAGGTAGGTCAGACTTACCTGTGCTAGACATACAATGAGCAAATGAGCTCAAAGGGGGCATTTTCAGGGTGGTGGCTGTTTTTGGAAAAGTACCATTGGTTGCAAGAAAGAAGAAGAGATGCACTGCATTACCTCTGGAGTGGGGCAGCACCTTTGTGGCCAACATAAATCGGAACCTTCCCTTTAGTTCTGCTGCTACAGAGTGAGTCTTAAAGACTCGCAGCTTGCAGTCTGCAGTGCGGTTTAGTGACAGGGTCCTCTGCCAGTTGCTGTGTGCAGCTAAACACACAGAGCTGCAGATACGCACCAGCCATGTGCAGTTCAGTGTATAATGCTATTAATAATTACTTGGTTCCTCCATGGTCAATGATTTCTAGTAATCCCTCTGTTTTCTCCCTTGTTAGATTTAGATATATCAAAGGCTCTTTGCCTGTAGCAAGGCCACACGGAAAGAGGCGCCATTCTATAGTCAGGGGTTCTTCACAATCACTGGCTTTGCACAGGTTTTTCAAACTTGCTGCTGGATAAAACCATCAGAATTTTTAACGTGCAAGCGGCCAGCAGCAGGACACCATCTCATTAACTCTTATAGCTCCATTTTCTGAATACTGCTGTGCAGCTCATTTATATTCATATATTCTTCCTCCTGCTGTTCAGAGCATACAAGGACCGAGAGCCCTCACAAGGGATGTTTGCATTAAAGCTGCACATTAGCTTCTAATGCCCTGAGGATCCTTTATGTTTTAAGGTAGATACAGCACTTTGTCTTTTACAAAAGGTTCTGCTTGAAAGGTTCAGGGTAGGAAACCTAGCTTTGTCCCAGGGCTGACAGATGTACTAGCCAATTTAACAAAAATATCAGCTGCCAAGAGGCTTGGCAAAATACATGTAGTGTCCCAGCTTGATGAGAAAAAAAACAGGATATACATTGCTTATCTGTGGAAAGCTTGTTAGTAAGGTCTGGCTGAACGTACTTAGAGAAAAAGTCTTTTTGTCAAATACCCTGCAGTACCAAAGATGAAATATTTTGCACAGACATAACAGTTTTGATAAGTTTTTTCACCTTGAAGGCTTCTGTAAGAATCAGTATTTTTCTGATTACTACTGAAACAGCAGAGACAGGTGAGGGTGAAAGGCAGGGGAGAGAGTAGAATGATTTTGAAAAATCTGAAGACAAACTGTCTCAACAAAAGTCTATTTTTACAAAACTGGCTGGAGTCTTATTTTCCAGAATGGAATTTGAAACCTTGCAAGTCCTTAGCAAAAGGCACTGCCACCATTTAGCAGGCTTCAGTGTTAACTGTATTGATCACATTACCTTTCTCACTACTCAAACAAAGGGACAGATTTCAAATATAGATTTGAAAGCTATTCAGGATCCCAAAGCAGTCCAATAGCACTAAAATCAATAGTATAATAGACAGAAGAGTGGCAGTTGGTGACCTAAAATGAATTTATTTTTCTGAATTGAAAGTTTGAGTTCCACAAGTTAGTTTCTACCTAACATAAAGGAGAGTTGGTGAAAAAAATGGAGAGAATCCAAATTCCACAGCCTGCTGGCAAGATTGGCCCTGGGACCAGAAGAGCTCTTCCTCTGACAGCATCTGCCCTAGGTACTGGCTGCCACCTCCCCTAACAAACCCTGGAATATCCCTCCAGAGCTTTCCTGTGCTGAAGTATGAAAACACAGTTTTTCCATCTGAGTAGTAAGTTGCAGTGTCTTCTCCCTGTACTTCCGGTAGGATTGGCTGAATTGTTCTTGCATCAGAACATTTTAAACCAGTCTTGTTCTTCATGTTATTCTATAGACTAGGTCAAAGAGTTGTTTGTATTTCCTGTATTTCCATATTTTTTCCTTAATATTTTATTAGAGGGTTTTTTTACAAGACTTACTCAAATGTACTTCATGACTTTGACTGTATTTTATACAAGGAATGGTATTCAGATAACTTTAATACAACAGAGGTATGCAAAGTTCTTTAATGCACTTTAATATCAAAGTGGAACTTATTTTCAGTAGGAAATAGAGAGTAAAGAAGAAATGTTTGGAATTCATAGGATGGTCATAATCTAGTAATAAAACACCTAGGCGGCAGACAGGAGCACAGATTAGGCTTTGTCAGTGGTGCATACGGCCTAAACCCAAAGTCAGTTAGTCATAATAGTGCACAGACGTGTTCCAGATATTGTTACAAGGCAGAATGGTCTATAAACGGCCTTCTCAAACATCAGTCTTTTGCCTTCAGAACTGCTTATTAACTGAGCTGAGGAATACATCAAATATGCTAATAATGTAGTAACCAGCAGCTAAGGAAAAAAAATAAACCACCAAATGTTCATTTACATTAGGATCACAGCAGCAACAGCATACTGATAATTTAACCCCCTCTGCTCTGGATAACAGCCTCAATGTGACACCAAGCACAGACTGTACAGAGAATACAGTAATTCAATGACCTCATTGTCAGCTTTAAACAATTAAAGATACTGAGATAATTCAAAAGGACAAGTGGAAGCCTGTTTGCTTCATCTAAGGCTACTTAATAATCAGTTTTATACACTGAGATAATGAGACATATTAGCCCCAGAGTCGAGGGGGGAGGGTCAATGAAAAAGCTCAAACTCTCTTAAAGCCTAAGGTCAGAGTTAACACATGGCTTTCCTTGCTTACAAGAAAGAATGTCACATGGAAGCAAATAATACATAAATGAATGAATGAATAAATAAATAAATAAATAAAACAAATTAAGAGAAGGCAATGATTTGCATGCATGCAATTAAAGGACATTAAATTATACATTTTTCCAATCTGCACTTGACATTTTGGAAAAGGTTGGTGGTCATTCAGAAACAAATCCTGGGCTATCTTGCTTTTTACCATGTTTGGCAGCAACTAATATAAACTGCTCTCTTCTATACGTATTTTTTCATTCACCTCATGAGTTACGCATGTGGAATTTTAGAATCTTTATTGTCATCAGAAAAAGCTGCTCATTACAAGAAGATTATTGTTTTGAGGTATATACTGCACTTTTGTCAGTAACCCACTATGTACATGAGGGTACTCAATAATGCATCTCCAGGAACAGGCTGTGCACATATTATAGCTGTACAGTCGCAGAATTTTTAATATTATTTTTTATTTTCTAGCCAGAATCATACCTTAGAGCTACCAACCCTCCTTTCACAAACTTTCAATTTTTCCCTCTCCATGTAAGAATATGTGAAGGCCTCACTATCCATCTACATCATGCTCTCAGTGGGTGAATAAGAGAAGGGCACATGTGGATTTGAAATCAATGTGGCCTCCAGCTTTCACAGAATTATTGTAAGAGAATCAATTATTTATACAGAATCAGTATTCCTAAAGCATCAAAATATCAGACACTTTTGAACAGAAAACAGTTCTCTTCATCTATTCATCTATTTTACATACATTTTAAATTATAATTTGAAGAAATTTACTGGAAACTGTTTATGATATGCAGTATTGAGTGCTCTGCAAGCAGAATGAGAAGGTCTTTGCTGCTTTCACGTGTTTTTGTGCGTGTTGTAGGCATTTCTGCACACTTTTAGGTTTACAGCAGTTGGGTTTGCATTACTGGTCAGTAATGTGCCAGTTGGTATATCCAAAGTAAGGTCATATCCCACTGCCCTCGATAGAATCCAGAAAACTAAACTTCAAGTAGACCAAGTTAAACTACAGAGCCAGTTTTCTTTTTACATCATACATGGTACATCTCCTTTTAAAAGCTTCAGTCCAGCATAGTATGGATGCTTAAATCCCATCAGTGCAGAGTGAGGTGATTACATCCCTGAAGAAAAATGCAGGGAGACAGACATAACCCAAGCTTATGTGACACACCAGAAGCAGAGCAAGGTCCTAATTCAGTTTCTCTTAGCTCTCGCAAAGTGTGTGGGATCTCCACAAACTCAGTCTTCACACTCAGGTTCGTTATAGCAGGCCAAAATGTAGTAAATAAATGGGCTTCCACAGAGGGTTAATGAAAAATAAGCATTTCCAAAGAAAATCACTAGATTGAGGAGGAGTAAGGCTGAATGTGAGACTGGAGATGAAGAAAGTGATACTCCCAAACTACTGACATATTGCAGTGTGAAACTGGCTCCTCCAGGGTATTGGGAGCTGGCTTTAATTTTGAATCTGCCCCACTGCTCTGAATTATGACAGATCATTATGGAGTCCGTATCTGCCTTCCTCTCACACATGCAGCCAACCAAGCAAGATGCCACAGTGTGGCAGAGCTCCAGAACACTGACATCTTTTTTTGGCAAATAATTAATTTCAAAGTATTTTCTCAAATACATGTAGGCTTCTAGTCAATGAAAATATGAGTTTGCCACTTATTCAAACCATCTGTCTTTATTTTTTAAATTATAATTGTACAATATGTCCATTTTCCAGGATTATTATTTCACTTTTTTAAGATTACTTTTAGGCATCTGAAGGTTTTATCTGTAATTAAAATATGTATGCATGGTTTGATTAAAGTTACTCTGTCCAAGCAAAGATGTACAAACTGTTTTTTCTAACAAAGGAAAAACCCCACTGCAGTGCACAAATGACATGCCTTGCAAAATGTAGTGCAGCAATAAGTCAGATTTAGGATCCTGACTGTGTATCATGGCATTGAAAAAAGTTCATTAAAATGTGAGAATGGAAAGATCTTCACATTCAATACCCCATTTATATTAAAATCTCCTTAAAATATACCACTGGGACAGTGCAAGGTGTCGATACACTTAGCAAGTGACAGAGGTCATACCTTCTATATTCTGCTTATTAAAATACATATTTTATGCTGGATTTCAGTAATTTCCTGCTTTCTAAAGAAAAATATCATTTTGGAAAAGCATAAAATGATGAGCCCTTTGACCTCCAGAAAAGATCTGGAGAAAAAGCATCTTGCATTACAAATCATTTATCATTCATATGATCTTTGCTGCCTGAATACAAGACTAACTGACTTTTGAATGCAAGCTGGTGATTTCTGAATGCAAGGCTAAGTGTTCAGCTTATGGTACAGCTGGGCCATTCTCACTATGCTGCAAAAAAAAAAAAAAAAAAATCAACTGAAAGACTTCTTTTCATATATCAAGAAAATGAAAATGGAATAATTATTTTTCTTCTCTAAGCTAAGAAAAATATGGCAAGCATTCATTTTGAGTCAAGAGTTTTACTGAACGCATTACCATTATTTTTTCATCAATGAAATATCAAGTATTTAGCAATAAATTGAAAAATTTAACATTTCTTTTGAAAAGGTCTGCTTCGTGCTTCCTGGGTAACAATGGATAAGTTGCAATTCTGACTAGATGAAAAATGTCAGGAAGAAGGCAAATAGGAAAAATACAGTGATACAGGAAATGATTTAGACTTGATTTAGTGTCTGTTTAAGAGCAGACCTATGTCTGCTCACACCAAACTACAAAGCGTGTGTTTTCTGTGAGACACTGCTGATACGGAGAAAAATGTGTTTTTTGAATACCGTCATATTCAATAGCATATTTTTCATGCAATTATTGAATTATTTTATCTTGATAATGTCAAAGGCAACACATTTAAATCTTGCTTTAGCATTTAGACTTCTGCATTAGTAGTCAAAGACACTAGAAGTGCTAGATTTTAACATGATGAAAATAAAACATTTACTTCATAAAAATGAAAGGTTGTGGAACATTTCTTTAAATTTCAGCAAAAAAACCCCCATAGTCTAACTTTATCAAAACACTGTTTTCTAATAAAATGGACATTTTGTTTGAAATATAGTTTATCATCTGATGAGGAGACCCACTGGGTGATAATATAATGACCCATAGACCACAAATCCAAGATTCAGATACCAAAGAAGAAGAAACCTACTACTCAGCACCACCACACTCTGCAACAACACTGGAGGGTCACCCTCGCTCTGCTCACAGCCTCCTTGAGCATGTATTGGTGGCCGTGCCAAGGAGTGCCCAGAGTGACACAGTGGTGGTGGCTTGTAGGTTATGCCTTGGGGCTGTTCTCCAGCCTGAGAGCACCCTGGCAAGCACAGAGAACACCGGAGAGCACCTGGCCAGGTGTGTCAGTGCCGCACTCAGCCACTGGGGCTGGTGTGACCCTCGATCTGCAGCCTGATACAGACACAGCACTGGCCCTCTGTGTGCTCAGCTGAAATTGTTACTTGCACGGCCAAGGAGTTAGTGTGCCTAGCCAGCTAACCTAACTAAGAGTCACAGCAGGCACTTCTGGGAAATTCAGGTGCTCAGTAAATAACTGTTTCTTATCTTGATATACAGGATTTCATGTTTTTCTGTCCCTTATCATCCAAAACTCCAGTATTTTTACCACACATCCATATTATCTGCCAAGTCTGCTGTAAATGAAGCACTTTTTGAAAACTAAAAATCCAGATTTAAGAGGTACAGGTGTGGAAATGTAAGGAATAACAAATTCATTTTTATCCAGGAGCTCTGCTTGCTCTCCTACTCACTCACCAAGCAGCCTGCACTTGCCTCTTCCACTCAGCCCTGAGTGTCATCTGGAGGTGACCATGGGGAGCTGGGCTTGCTCTAAGTGCTTCAGAGAGAAAGCACAGGAAGGGGCTTCTTTTGTACTTCCTAGAGCTTATGCATCTGTTTGAGCTCTAAACGATAACAACTTTTATATTTTTCATCTCCACACATGTACTGTGTGTACCTCCAGGTAGTGAAAAGCATCTTTGTGTGAAATGATAAATGAATACATTGATGTATACAGTGTTTGCCCTGCTCTAAAAATCAATGCAAACTTGCAGGAAAACAGAGAATCAGAGAGATTATTTTGGGATTCAGTTTACCACAAAGCAATATGTGTTTGTATGTATACTTGGAATGAGTTAGTGAACACGTATCATTAAGTCTTATATAAGTATACAGATGCATGTGCACACACACTCACCTGAACCACTAATAATTAATCACATTTTTGAATAAACAGTAGGGAGGGAGTAAAGTTTAAAATATCTGGACTTAAGAGGCTTGGGATTTTCAGCAGTGTCTCTGAAGAGATGGGCTTTAAGGCTGCTATGAGTCCTAGAGAAAAGCATAAAGAGGAAAAAAGAAGTCACCTCCATCCTGTGTGAAGCCCTTTGTGAAGCCCGTGTGTATTTCTGCAGTCCTTCTCTGCCACAGATGTGAGGAATGTGAGTGTACTTGCCTGCAGCCAGGGTGTAGCAGGGGACTGGTCTCTGGAGAGCATTGCATTGTGCAGGGCACGTACTCTACGCGGCAGATTGTCATGCAAGTAAATGCTGACAGATTCACTTTATACACCCGCCCAGTTTCTTCATTCCCCTCTAGAGTCTGAGCCAGATGTGCTGGCAGTGCTTATGGGAGAGAGGAGGCCGAGATACTTCATGCTGATGCTGTCTTTGGGTTTGGGGCCTGCTTTTCCTATGAATCTTAATAAAGGCTCGAGAAAGCTTCATTTCCAGGCATTTGACAGGCTAGTGCCAGCCCAGAAGCAACGGGGGAGCATGCTGTGCATACTTGCTTACAGCAGCCCTGCTGGGTTTTTATTAATTGTCCTTTCATGTGCTTTCATATTCTGCAGGGAGACAAACCATAGTCTCTCTGTGCTGAAAAGAGATGCTTCGGACAAAATGGAGTCAGTGCTGTTCTCCTTGGCAAAGACTTGCTCCTTCAGGGCCTGTGCTTTCAGAAAAGAGACACATTAGATATAACACTGAATTTGAGGTGTTTAAATTACCTGATAAGCACCATGAGTTTCTGCTTTTGCTGATTACTGATCTGCCACCATCATCCATTTCTTGTTTAACTGATCATGGTGTGAGCATGATGTTTGTGCTGCAGAGAGAATGCCACCTCCTTCTGTCCCCCATGTGGGTCACTTGGAGGATGACTGTCCCCTCACTCTTCAGGGGGTCACTCACACTGCACTGGTGTTGAGCAAATGGACCTGAAAGGATATTTTTGCCTGCTCCTCTCCCACACACCTCATTGGCCCAGCAGCTCTGGCTGCAAGCAGTACAGCTAGATGCAGAATGATTTGCAGGAGATACTGCTTCTGAAATTGCTGACTTAGCAAGCCTTGAAAAGAAAGCCAGAACAGAGGGCATTTGGGCTGATGGATGGTTACAGAGATACATTATATACTTAAAAAAAAAAAAAAAGACGAAAGAAGGCAAAAAAAGTAGAGAACTGGCATACTGAAACATGGTTCTGCCCATTCCCTGTGACTGGTTCAGCTTTCCTGGTGAGCACACTGAATCACTATCCAGAGCCTTTAAAATAATAAGTCATTATCTATTTTCTTCTCCTGGTTTGTATGACTTTGTTGCTTTTCTGGAAAAAAATATGCATACAAAACCATGACACTTCCAAAAAGATGTAAGATGTTAATTGTGTGAATTCTCTTGTAGCAACATAACATTTGGAACAATGTCTTGTTTCAAAAGCATGGTTTCTTTAACTCTCCCATACTGAAAATAGAAGCAACTAAGGTATGCACTGACCTCCATATTAGGAATCTGGGATTTCTGATATTTTTTCAATCATAGGCCTTGACATTTAGACTGTGCAAAATTCTTCACAGTTTCAAGCTAACAGCCTGATTTTTCCTTCTGTTATGTTCTGTAGGAACAGGGATAATCCTGGAGCATTTATTGTGAGGAGAGCTGCCACCCCAAAGAAGTCTTCCCTTTTACTGTTCTTATTAGAATAATATTAGCTGAGGTCATAAAAACTGTGAAACAGTGTAGAAAAAATTATTTCCATGGCCAAATCCTTCCTTTCCAAATAAGATGTGGATTATGAAAGCTGAAAAAAAAAACCCAAACCCCTTGTCTTCTTTTCCAATAAAACTCTTTAGAAGTCATTTAGGCATGTGCTCCATGTCCATCACAGTGTGATACAAAATTAACTCTAAATAAACTAGACTGACACTGGAAAACAGGTGCTTCATTTGCGAACCAGGTCCTCTAAAAAAACCATGCCATTGCAGATAATTTAAGGATATATTGAAAATACAACTGTATAAGGCCAAGTGCTTGAAAATAGTAGTTTAGAGTTCATCATTGAAAACCTGTGAGCTTGACACTCAAAAGTAAAGTGTGTTTTTGTCAGATGATCTTCTGTGATAACAATGTCAGGAGATGAGAAGTTGAGGCCAATAATATCAAAGAATTTACTTAGTCACCTTGCCAGATATTTTGGAGAACCTTGAGTGTCCTCACTGTCTTTAGAAATGAGTCATACAGAATAGGGCATGCATTGTTGAGTTTTACAGTCAGTAAATAGTGCAGAGTTCCCACATGGTTCCTTCCTGCCATGTTTGGCATGTCCAGGGTAGCAGTCTCCAGAGGACTGTGTGTGTTGAACGTGCTGCAGGACTGGGGAGCAGCAATATACAAATTGCCATTCTGAATAAAACTCTCTGCCATCAAGTCCAGGTTACCACTGCCACACATCTCAGAGGATAGGAAAATAATGTGTCACTGGGCAGCTGTAACAGAACCGGCACACAGACCTTCATTCCACCTTCTCGATCTGTATCCCAGGGTCTTTTGTGTTCCCATGGTGAACTAAAGTGGGAAAGATTTCTAGATCCCTCTAGGTACACACAAGTTTATTCATCTTGGCTCTCTTTGGCTATCTTTTTGTGTATTTTAAGAAGTACATGGTTTAACTCGTGTGTTTGCTGGCTGGAACGGTCTCAGGTCAACGTGAACAACACCTGAGCTGGCTTTGGTATACCTGTATCTTGGTCTTAAAGGTGAGCACTCCAAAACTTTCACTGACAATTAAGGCATAGGTAAAAATTTAAATTTGCACTTGAATGAGATTAAAGAATGCCTTGTAAACAAACTTGCTTGTGCTTTCTGGACCCTGTAAAATAGCTCCTTCTATCCCGGTTTCCTTGACTAAGCAGCTCTCAAGGACTTTCTGGGTTGAAACAATCTCCACAAAGGCTCCCCTGCACTCCTAGTAGAGCCTCTCTGTCCACTGCTGCTGAAGTCTGCCTGCGTGTGTCTGCTTTTCATTTTTTCTGGGGTACACAGCTTGGTAAAAGAAACCTCTCTTCCAAATGCTCCTTTTTCCCTCTATTTCCTTGGTTTGGTACTTGCCCCAAACCCATGGCATTGTTTCAAGAGTCAAACCAGTAAAAAACTGACCCAACAATCACATAAAGTGGGGGGCGGGGGTGTCAGCAAGTTTAGCAAGCTGAGCCAGCCCACTGAAAGTCAGACAGATGCCACTACCACCTTAAAGAATATCTGGAGTGGTGCTGGAGTAGGGGTGCCTGTTCTTGGTTGATCATCTCATTCCTTCTGCAAAACTACAGCCTTCAGGAGTATTTGGAGTCTGGCTGACCACTGTCTGTCCTTCCCCAGATGTCACAGCCTCCCTCCTACCTCAGAGGTTAAGCTGCTCTTGAAGCATGATATGGCCTCTCAGGACGCTGGGGTGCCAAATCACATCCCAAACCAGCAGCCATCCTCCTGGTTCCTATATGGTCGGTGAACTGTGCATGGTAAAACATGTGTGCATTCGTTTGGGTAGGTTTGTCTCTGTTATGGTGTAACCTCTTTCTTGCAGCTGTCACCTTGACTTCCATTGCAATCAGCAGGCAGCATTAAAGCACTGTGATTATATGGGTAGTACAACAGAAATCACAGCAGAAAAATGCAATTTGCAGTCAGGTCTAGCTGTGGTGTTTGCATTCAGGGTGTTGATTCCTATCTTTGTTTTTGAATGTTTAGCCGCAATTCTTAGTGATTAATACAAATTTCTGCTAGAAAGGAGATATAGGAAAAAAAAATCAGCATAAATTTGCCTCAGTGTAAAATTCATACTCCAACGAATTACTATTATGCTGCAGACAGCAGTAACAGCAAGTAAGCCATTCAGTATTATTGTAATGCTGATGATTATTGTTCCTTTCTGTTCACCAAAACAAAGAAAATAAAAAAATTGCCCACTGTCTTCAAACCCACCTCATATTAGATCCCCTGGGCTTCATTCCCAACCTGCACCTGCCTGACATCAGTGTGGGCAATTGATTTCCATGAGGAAACCCTCAATTTGCATCGGTGCCCATGACTGAAAAAACAGGTCCTGGCTTTTTGTGAGGTTTGGCATACTGTCTTGAAATCAGACAAAATTAGCCAGAATTTGTGAATTGGTTATTCTTTGCCTGCTGAAACAAGGCAATGTCTGCAAGTGCTGCTTTGAGGATCTGTTCTTTTTGTCTGAGAACAGATGTCTGGGAGGGGTTTTGGCAGGACTCACTCTGTCAAACAGTCCAGCTTTGACAGTTACTTGCTTGAGGGACGGCTAAAATGCAAAGCATTTCTGATCAGAATATCATATTCATCTGGAAGTTAATTACTGTGTCTGCCTTGGTATAAATAATTAATTATGCAAAACCCACACAGCTGTGGCTGGACAGAGTTAAGTGACTTGCTGTCAATGTCTCACGGTTCTGGAAAGGATGAAGGGATTTAGAAAATAAGCTCTTTAACTCTTGGGCCACACTATTGTAGTAGCCCCCTCCTGATCAGATGAGAATATGATTATCACTGAGCATGCTTTTCTTTACAAAAGGACATTTCCCAGTTTAGCCTGTTCAGGCCCCAGTAATAATCTCTTCTCAATGCTGTGGCTGTGTCAAGCTAAGAATCCAAACGCTGATTGCTTTAAAGGGAATGAATTTGCAAAGCCTCTGCAACTGCACGGTCATGCTCAGAGCAATCATTAGCCAAAGCTACGTCTGCATCCAAGTGTGGATGTGTGCAGGGGAGTGAGGGAAGAGTGAAAGCACTTGGATACAATAATCAACCTGTCCTGTTTTATGGCACACCAAGGTAAAGAGAAGGCCAAGTTTACAGAAATTACAAGTATTTTTGACAGCAGCAGTCCAGTATGTGATCTGAAAAATGGGCAGGGTCATGGGTTCACACTGTCAAATGAACAGTATTTCTGGAAGGCAAGGGTGGAGACATTGTCTTGCTATACTTCCCTTTATGGTACGTATTTTCCAGTAGATCATGAATTTTAAATGTACAAATAGAAGTATCAGCCCAGACTCATTTGCGATAAGTGGTTTTCAGCATGTAACTCTGATTTGCCAAAATATTTTTTGCCTGTAGCACTAGTAAGTGAAACACAAAAAAAGAAAACCTTAGTAAATGTGTCAAATACCTTGGTGTAGTCCAACACTGTGAAATTACTGTAGGAAAATACAACTCAGTGGACATATTTTGTACCTTCAAAGGATCAAACACACCACAATCCATAGGATGGGTAGGGATCTCAACACATATTTTATTCTTTCCTTTAAGTAATGTAAAGCTGTGTAAGCATCTATCTACTCAAATGAGCAGGGAGGGAAAAATTAGTCTGTGAAAGTATTAGATGTAGAAGATACTTATCTGTGACTCTTTCCAGGGTTTGGCTGTATTATTAAAATTAACTGAGTTTTACATATAGAACTTCTATATAGAAATTTTCATCCTCCAAGGATCCCAAAATACATTACAAGGTATCACAGAGATTGTAAGCAAGTGCAGAAGCAATTACGTGCTTAGCTGTAGTTGAGATATAATCTTAAACATTGTAAAATGTGAAAAGGAAATGTAGTAGGAAAATGACTTATCCTTTCAAATAAATGCTACAGGCCTTCTACCAACCACCTGGAAGGGTATTGCTGACAGACATGACAGGATATTGGCTCAAATGAAACAAAAGGGTTTTTTTTCTAGTGTACAATGGCACACTATTCCCAATGTGCCGGATGCAGTCTAAGCTCTGGGTTTGATTTTGTGTTCTTGACACAGAAATTCAAACTATAGCCTGATCTGTGCAAGGATACTGTCAAAAGAGAGACAGTAACACTTGGGCTATTTCTCCAGCAAGAAGCTAGGCTCCAGTTGAAGGTCGAGGCAGTGGCTTGTGATCCTCCATGCCATTTAATTGTTAACATGCACCTTGGCACAGCTGTAGCCCTGCTAGATGGTGCAAAGGTATTTGCTTTCAGTTCAGGTATTACCCTGTGCCAAGGACTTTTCAGAACAGGCAGCACTCATGAGGTTACCCAGGTTTCTAGAAGAAACCTGTCTGGCTGTGTGGTACCTGTCTCCAGGAGCAAAGGATGGGCCAGGCTTGGGAGCAGCCCTGGTCCTATTGAAGCCAGGGACAGTTCAGTCACTGACTTTATTGTATATGTGACTGTCTATCAGTAAACAATTCTACCACTAAACAGAAATGATTGCATGTGGATTGTCTTTAGTTTCAAAATTCAACTACAAGCATGATCAGAAGTTGTGATAAAATTCAGAGGCCTCATATGACCTCTGCCAAAGGTTGTAAGAACAGGTGCTAGTGTTGCTTTAATGCTGCCAAATTGGCACCTTAAAAACACACATAATTTTTTACATTGAAGAACGCCCTTTCTGAACAAACCTGATGTGTCTGCATGCTGTCATTTCTGACAATGGCAACACCTCAAATACCTGTAAGCATTGTTCAGCAGTCATCTTCTAATTCATTTTAAATGTCACTTGAAGTTACTAGTAAGATGGACAGGAAAACAAGAAAGAAAAACTGAAGTTTGAGGATCCAAAAATACAGTCATGGAAAAATTCTTCTTGTTTCAAGAAGATTATCCCTAAGCTCCTTTAGAGAATTTTAAAAGAAAGTCAAGAAACCTGGTTGTCCTTGGTTTGTCAGTGATGACAAGCATTGCTAACAAAGGCTCTCAATGCAAAGTTTATATTGGAAAGCAATTTTTTATCCACAATTTTCTTGAATCCTAGTAACCTGGTTGCTGTACTGAGTCTGCCAAGATGGAGGTAATTTTCCCCATGGCAGTGCTGTGTTTTGAATTGGTAGCTGGTAAGGTGCTGATGTCACACCAGTGCTTTGGTGCCTGCTGAACAGCGCTGGAACCATCAGTGCCATCTCTCCAACACTCCACCCTCACTGGTAGGCTGGGGTGGGCAAGACCTTGGGAGGGGACATAGCCAGGACAGCTAGCTCAAACTGGCTACAGGGATATTCCATGCCATATGATGTCTGCTCAGTGGTAAAATCTAGGAGAAAAGAGGAGAGGAGGAGGGGGCATTTGTTTTACTGTGTTTCTATGTTTGTCTTCCAGAGCAGATGCTACCTGTACTGAAGCCCTGCTTCCTGGGAAGCAGATGGACATCTCCTCTTGATGGGAAGAGGATGAATCTTTGCTTTTTCTTTGCTTCCATGCATGTCCTTTGCTTTTGCTTTATTAAACTGCTCTTTTCTTGAGCCAAAAGGGTTTTTTCCACAGTATTTTCTCCCTCCTGTCCTGCGGAAAAAGGGAGTGATAGACCAGCTTTGGGGGCACCTGATATCTAGCCAAAGTCAACTCACCATGGTCCTTTTTGTTGTCTAATGTGGGACATGAGGAATTTGAGATTATGATACTAATTTGGAGAGGTAACAGGCAAAACATGGACTGAACAACATCTAGAGAGTGAAAAGTGGAATAATCATGGAGAATTTCTGTCGTTGAAACTGTGGTGAGGTAAATTGTCCACTTCTGCTTCCTTATGATAATATTCTTGTGATTTTGGTGTGGGGAATTATTTTTTGTTGGTGCGAGTGATGTTTGTGAATATTGTGTGATGAACGTGAACTTTATTGCTAATTCTTAAAGGTTTGATTCACAGATGTAAGGGGTCGTATGTCTTGGGTTTGTGTGATTTCGTAGTGAGGGTGACTCCTGTAAGAAGCTTCCAGAAGCTTCCCCCATGTCCAACAGAACCAATGCCAGCCACCCAGCTGAGAAGGGGAGTGACAAAGCAGCTTTGGTAGGCATCCCGAATCCATTCAGAGTCAACCCGTCACACTGGTACTTCCTGAGATTCCCATATTCTAGGCAGATTCCACTAAGTTTTATCACCCCAAGATGTTCAACTTTGCCGGCACCACTGAGCCTTCCCATCTCTCCCCTTTTCCCCCATTTAATCTTTTCACATATTTTTTTGTCTGTGTACTTGTGCTCATTTATCTTCCTTCCCCTATCCCTAGGCAGAGGTGCCCCATGATTCCTTCCCCTCGGGGCAGTGCCTTAGCACAATGTCTTTGTTCTCTCATCCTTCTCTCTGGTTTAGTCCTTCCTCTTTTGCAGACCAGCCATGCACGCCAAGCACCATCCATCATCCATGCACACTCAGCAATGCCAGACCTGCCTTCTTTGATACCACTGTTTAAATTACACCATCCTGACATCCTCCTAAATGGATCAGTACTTGTCCCCTGCACACAGATCTCCCTGAGCCACATCGGTAACAAAGACTTTACAGATACATATGAAGAAAGGGAGAGTTACAGCGGCAGGTACTGATATGGGTTTTCTGTTTTGTTTTTTTCATTCTGTATCATTGAAGAAATCACAAAGTGTATTTCTATATTAAACATAACTATCCATAAATGCATATAGATAACTTTCTCACATACACATATATATGTGTGTGTATATATATATGTACATACACACATATAGTTTATACTTTCAGTATTCCCAGAAGAGCATTATGTAGTCTGTAACAAGACTCTTGTCTTTTAGTTAAAGAATGAAAGAAATAAAAAAAGAGACTGAGCTGAAAGTTACTGATGAGTTAACATTTCTGCAGTTTCCAACTTCAGCGCTTAAATCTTTCCCATTTCTCACAGTAGACTTCTTCAGTGTTTTGTGGAACTGAGTTCAAGTTCCTTATTTGTACATGATTTAAACAAGGTTACAGGCTAAACTAAATCTTCTGACTTACTGAGATGCTATGACAATAAGGCTGTATAACCACCTAGCCAAATAAAAACAAACTGTAGATAGGCAATTCAGTTCTTACATCCTATGTGATTTGGGATGCAGTTTCAGGAGTTTATCCAAAATAAAATCAATTTCTCAAGCTATACGAAATTTTACTCGTTTCTTTCTGATGTGTGTTTAAGTCAGCGGCAAAAGGTAAAATGTGTAATCTGTGCCTGGGTTTGAAGCTCACATATTTGCATTGGACAAAAGTTCAAGTTTCATGGAGGCAACAGATTTGTCTTACCACTTAGAGGGATCTCCATTTGCTCAGAACTGTATGAAAACACCCCTGGTTTGCTACAGGATTTGGGTTGAGGCTGCTTTCTTTCCATGTATTTTAAATCCTTGCATGTTTTCTAGAATGGTCTCAAGTCCTTTGGAACAAGAAAATGTAACAACTCATGTTCAGTCCCCACAGACTTCCTTCATTATGTTCTTCCCCCACACCTCGACCTGTGGAGAGCTTTACCTAACTCACCTCTAAGGAAAATGGTCTTAAATTTACAGGTATCCATTGTTGTAATGCAGCAGATCAGTGGGGTCATTGGAGTGACACTGCCCATGCATGCAGGCAGATTAAGCTAGAGACAAATGTCTTCCCTGAAGTTACAAGATGGATGAATCTGCCTTGTCCTTAAGAACAAGCCCTGGGAAATCCTTTCTGTCAGGCCCCCTCATCTTAGCACAAGATCAGAAGCTTGCGTATAACAGTGTGGGATCTCATTGAATATTCACTTATTTCAGGAACACTGCCTTCTATTTCCAGGAGCTTCTGATAAAGTGACTTCAGCATGCAATACATTATTAGCAAAAAACCACTGTGCCTTCCCTGTTAGAAACCTCGGCTCACAACTCCCAGCAGGAGCAAGGCAGGTCACTGTGTCACTATTAACCAACAGCTGACAGCTAATTGATTTTACACTTGTGTATCAGTGCTTGCAAACCATAATTTAAAAGCTAATTTGTTTCATACTTTTAATATCATAGGCAGTTTTGTATCCTGTCCTACAAATCCTGAGCTAATCACTGTCCATCGTTTTTACTGCTGTTGGCCCCAAAACTGGTCTTTTGTGAATTCATACTCTGCGACACTCTTATCTCTTAACCCAAATGTGAGGAACAGCCCTCCAGCACCAGTTGTCTTGTGGGTACATCAAGGGAGAAGTTTCAAAACTGAAGCCACTTTAGGGTAGTTTTAATGAGGCTGTGTTTGCTAAAGCATGACTGACAGAAATAATAAGTTAACATTTGTGAGGGAACCCTCAGAAACTGAGCTACAGCAGGCAAAAAGCCAGCAGAAATTGTTGTGCTGTTGAAGTATCTCCTAAAATAGCTCTCCTAGCTCAGCCTAATGCAATTAAAATTACTGATGTACATAATATGAAAACTGGGAGCTCTTCCTGTTAATAACCACTGTGTAACTGAGGTAATCCATTTCATTAATTTAATATACATTTTTGTATCCCCTGATAATAGACATATAATTAAAGGAATAGGCTTTGCAGTCCAAAATTAAAGTTTGCAAGGGGTAGTTATATAAAAACAAGGCATTTTGCTTAATTTTTGCTCAATGTCAGCTTGGTTAACACTCTTATTTTATTAAAGTATCAGTACTAAAATTCAGAATAAATTGATATAGGTACTGATCCACTTAATCAATAAGAAGGCATGTTACTTGGTGAAGATGAAAAGAAAACAGTAAATGACTGTAGAATGTGTGGCTACTGTGGTTAAAAATACATACTGAAATTGGAAAAGGTTCACACTTAATTCAATGTTTTATATTATGCTGATGTAAAAATACTAACAAATTTGTCATTCTTTTATTTTTCAGAGTGTTGATCAGAAATTATGACAAGATGACTGTTATTTTATATTTCTCAAAATCTTTGGCCAGAACATAAATTATATAAAAGGCAAGACAGTAGATTTTTAGTAGAGATACAAAAGACATCTAAAGGAACAATGAAGCTGAAGAAATTATGTTTAAAGATTTAGGAGTTTAGGTGATTCATTAGAAAATTATTAAAGTGAGGAAAAATACTCCCTCAATTGAGTATTCTGGAAAAAGAGGGAAAATCCTACCTTTTTTTACTCCAAATATTTCATGTTTTATATATGTGTGGAAATACATACTTTTTACAGAGATACAAGTCTTGTGAAACTGTATGCATAGGACAAAGAAAAATGTGTAGTGCACAAGCAGGATGAGAGATGAGTGTAACAACAGGAAGATAAATGTGTAATTATGATGAAAATAAAAAGGCAAAAATGGACATTCAAGAAAGATAAATATTAATGAAACTAAATGAGTCAAATAATTGATTATTAGAGGGGGAATAGATATGCAAGGATTCATAAACCATGGTAGTGTTGAACCGTATAGATTTCAATTTGTGATTATGTAATGGGTGATACTACAAATATCACCTGTTATATGTGATATTATATGTCACATTACATAGTGTGATATAAAGTGTGGAAAGATCTTGAAGTAAAAATATTCCCTTGTAAAGATGAATGCACCTGAAGGCTAAGTTCATTCTTATACCATCTTTGTAAATAAATAGAAGCATTTAATATATATTTTTTAAAATTTTCTTTCCCACAGCTGAAGTAAAAATGCAGTTCTTTTTTTATGGTTATTTACTAGTAATAAGCCTTATCAACAGCTTCTGAATAGTGTGGTGGAAGTATCAGTGAGGAAAAACCTTGGTCATTTTTTTAGTGGAAGTATTAAGATATGTAATATATTTAAAGGTAAACGGATACAGGATTTCCTGGAATACCAATCATTTAAGGATCCAGAAGGAGGGATCTCCCTATGATTGCTTGTGTTGCCTTCTGCTTTCAGTTCAGAGTCTGGTCAAAGGAACTTCCATAAGCCAAGGCCAGGCTTTGTTCACCCGGTGCTTCCATACATCACCTCACCTTAATGATTTGAGATATATTTTTCTCTCTTTCTTTTTTTAGGGAATTGAAAATTATACTTTGGAATAATTAAATATACTTAAGGAATAATTAAAAGTACTTCCTTTCTTCCCTTTCGTTCTTCCCAAAATTTTACTTTTGTCTTTAAGAGGATGAGGTTTTCAAATTTCTTCTGTGTGGTTATCTGTGCAGGAACCAGGACTACACTGTCAGTGAAGAATCTGGATATTAAATTCTTGTTAAATTTCACATAGTCAGTGGTTGTCCTGTGCTGTCTATAAAGATGTCTCTGTAAGGCCTCCCCGTCCTTGAGGGAATCAACAGCTCTTCCTAATTTAGTGTTGTTAGCAAATTTGCATAGTGTGCACACAACTCCTTTATCCAGGTCATTGATAAAATGTTGTAAAGAACTGGCCCTAAAACTGAGCCCTGGGGAACACCACTAGTGAGTGGCTGTCAGACTGATGCTGTCCCAATACAGCAATGCTTTTAGTCCATCCCTCCAGCCAGTTGACCACCCACCATATTGTGCACATGTCTAGCTGGATTTTGTCCAGAAAGATACAGTGACAGACGGTATCCAAAGCTTTGCAAAAATTAAAAGAAACCTCTCACACCAACTGGTTTGTTGTATTTTGTTCAGTCTCGTGATACATCATGGTTTTTCTAGTGCTTTAACCTCAACAAAATCAAGATTCATTTAGGGTTCTTAGGACAACCTGTTAACTTTGCCAATTAGTGCACAGGAGGGTAAAAAATTTATGAGGTAGGAACTAGATCTGTATTCAGTCAGCTCATTAGCTGATATCATTATCAAACTGATACAGGAATCATTAAAAATGTATTGGATGTAAATAGCTTTCAATCTATATTCAGCTGGCTGGATTACACCAGTAGTGCTAATATATACTCTAAGCCATCTGTTCCCTTAATGAATACTGGTAGCTGTACGCACAATTCTTACTTTCATGAACACAAATTTGGCATAATAATTAAGGACATGTAAAACATAGAAAAACAAAAGCATAGAAATTAAAATTTAAGGTACCTAGGTATGAACATAAATTTGCTGTCTCTTAGAAAGATAGTTATCAGCAATGGGAAACTCCTGGATCATAAACTGCCTGTTGAAACTCTGCCTTGGCCCCAGGAGAAGACAACCTTTCTGTACACTCCATCCTAAAGCAGAAGAGTCTAAAGCACTATTTACTTCTACCAGGTGCCTAAAAATCTGCCAGCTACTATGGCTGTGGTCTGACATGGGCTATATGAGCTTTTGGGTGAGGCTGAAAAAGGGAGAAGGGAACAGACCTTCCTAAACCAGTAATTCCCTGCCAGAGTCTCCAGTAGCAGGAGGAAGAGCAAGCCTACTGACCACCCATCTTCTGTCCCAGCTCTATCCTTCCTTCTCCCCAGAACTACACTTAGCTGAGGCTCACACTCAGAAAAAGGCAAACTGCTGTTTGATGTAAACCAACTTTATTCCAGGAGCCCATTCCTACATTTACCCCAGTGTGTTACAAATGCATATTATAATATTGGCTTTCCGCAAATAATTTAAGTGAATGCTGTATAATGTTAAAGTAGCTTTGCTATAAAGATATAGCTTTTTTTTTTTTTGTAACAATAACTAATGCCTTTATTTCTGTAGTAAAACAGCTGATATAGTTATGTTCATGGTAACTGAACTGTCTGCTTGGTTGGATAATATCCAATGAATGGAAGATGAAGACCCCTGCTACTGACTTGCAGTTATCAGCAAAAACCATCTGTGAATATCACAGACCAAGGCCCAAGCTGGAGATAATAAAAACTGACCAAAACCACAGCCAAAAAATGCACATGCTCTAAAAAGGCGGACCCAAGGAGGGACCATGCAAAATAGTTCCTAGAAAATGTAAACTAGTTGGGGGAAAAGTTTGAATATGTATAATTGTTTATGAATATGCATTAGTAGAGGTATGTAAAGGGTGTCTCCACAATAGCAGGTGTACCCTTGGCTGGGAGCCAGGGGTACCCGGTGCTGGGCTCTTGGCTGAGACCCAGGGGTACCCAGTGCTGTAACTTCTGCTTTATTGTTTTTGTCCCTTATTGTCTTTTCATTAAACCTTTAAATTCTCACAGGAGAGTGAACCTCGTTTTTCACAAGTGTAAAGACGTATCTCCTCATTATCCCCATTCTGTACAAAGAAGAGAAAAAACAAACAAAACAGATGAAAGAAATCTGAAAAAGCCCAGAAATCCAAGCCCAGAAAACCTCACATCTGGAGAAAAAGAGACAGCAGGAAAAGTGCCCTGAGCAGTGAGAGTTTGGCTTACCTTTTAAATGCAAGCTGCATGATATATTTTTTGTGGGTAAAAACAATTATTGTGTTATTTTGTTCAGCTGGCCTTGTTCCACTTCCACTGATAGGGAGCAGTTTGAACTTGCTCATGCATAGATTTCTTTGGAACTCTTGAATGTGTTATTACTGTGAAACAAAATTAATTTCTTTCAGTTGAATGAAAATAATTTACTTCTGCAAAATTTTTCTATAATAGTTGTTCTAAAGGCCACGTGCTGTTTGGTTGTCAGATGCTGATTTTCCACACAGTGGTACTTACTGCATAGCATGAAACAGGTGCAGTCTTAGGGGTGTATAAACTGAGAGCATGCATTGGAATTTATTCATTTTTTAGGGAAAACTACAAAGACCTGTACTTCGCATATCTGAGTAAGGAAGAAACAAAATTGCTTGCAAACTCTGAATGTGTCATTGGATGGAGATAAAGATGAGAAAAACTTTCTGAAAATTGAATTTGAGATATTTTGGCACAGTTGAAGCCTAAATTTCCATCCTTCTACTCTTCAGATGTGAACTTTTCCTATGGTGATATGAGACACATCAATAAGCTGCAACTATGTTGTCACTAAACTTATAAGTATTAAAATAAACATTGCTGCTGCAAGTGTAGGAGTTGACTGTATGTCGAGACCTGGCATTTAACTTTCAGTTTATCTGTGCACAGGAATTATATTCTGATCAGACCTATGGTCCCTTGAAGCAGGCAGAGATAAATAGCAGAAGACATATTCTGAAAGAGGAAAATTTATTGCCTAAAAAAATTATATATGGAACTTTTTATTTCTCAGTTCTTCTATATGCCTCATTTCAGTAATTTCCTGTGAGTTCTATTGCTTCCTCACCTGCTGATAATTACCAGCGATTACTGAGAGGTGAATGCATGGAAAAGAGTTAGAAAACACGTGCAAATGGAACTGACAAAAATGCACCAAACTGTTCTGATTTTCTCAAAGAGTGAATTACAGATCAGGCATGATCCATTCCATTTATTGTCTCACAATAAAGAAGTAAATGCCAGTCTTAAGTAAGGATGAATCCTCTTATATTTAAGTAAGTCCACAATGATATTAGGTACTATACCTTGCAGACACTCTGTTCGTGGAGCAAGTGGACATCTGAGCAGCTGAGCTGCCATGCAGGAGTCACACACAAGTCAGAGCCCCTGTGGCCCTACTTCTGAAGAAAGTCCAGATACTGCTAGGAGATTGGGGGTCTCTCTCTTCTCACAAAAGCTTGTGACAAAGCAGGGCCGAGGCAACCAACCCCAAAACAGGGTGATTAACAAGAGAATCAAACAGTATGTCTTTGTAATGGGCAGATCTATCTGACACCTTTGAGAAATAAAAGTCTGAATCTAATTCACTGCACCTGCTTATTTCACTAAAATAATGGGATATGCATTACAAAAAGCAGTCGGCTTCAGAAGAATCACCACAAAGTCTCAAACATCTGGTTGCAAGTCCAAACATGCAAAATTCTGTTAGTTATAGCACTTTGCCATTTGATTCAGCATGTCTCACTACCTAATCGGACTGGAAGTGCTGCAGAACCTTCTTTCCTCACATCATCTTCCTAACCCTAGCAGTACTATTGGCATCTTGATTACCACCAGTTCAATTTCTAATTCATTTCAGCCTGGAAAATGTTCCCTGTAGTGCATGTCGAGTGGTCCCAGGGAAGGCACAATCCTCTGCTCTTTCAGGATGGCTTCCCTAATCCCAGGGTGTGTTATAAAGACAAGGTAAGAGTTGCTTTATCTCTGTTGCTTTATCTCAGCCACAGTCTTTATAGGAACCAAATCTACACAAAAAAGTCTGGTCAGTCATCTGCGGAGTGCATATGGCTTCAACCCATTCTGAATATATTCTGTTTTCTTTACAGAGACAGGTGCAAACAGACACAGGGATAAATGGCTTGCATTTCTGGAACATATAGGAGGCAACTCACTTTTCTGATAGAAAAAGCAAAAGCGTTTTCCAATGATTTTCCATAGAAGGCAAAGTCTGGGATAGCACAGAGAATTATCATGGAATAGCTGGTTTGTACTAACTTCCTGATCTGTAAGGCAACAACAAATGGCTCTTACGATGTTTTGCTGCAGGCTCCTTAACCTCCACTGTGGTGTTCATCAAGCACTGAGCTGTATGATCTGGGAAGGCCCAAAGATCTAGGGAAAGCATAGGAAATGTACAGCCCAAGGTTGGAACAAATGATAAACTAAAAGGCCGGAGTCTTGGCAAGAGGAAAGTGTGGTAAGGAGGCATTTTGTGGGAGTCTGGGTTTGGTATGGAGGATTCATCAGTTATGTGTCCTGGTTTGCTAGTGGGAAGTGGGATGTAGGTGGATACAAATGGGTAAGAGAAGTAAGGAAATGGGGAAACTGGGTTTCAGATGGAGGACTGGTGCATGGCTTAGGCCTCCATTTTGACTGAGCAGAACGAGCAGGAGAAGGTGGGAGAGTTACACGGTTACAGGTGGAGATGAGGAATGAAGTGTGGTCCTGAGTGTCAGGATAGTACGAATCGTCTTGTCTTGATTTGTTCAGTATCACTTCTAAGGAAGAGTTTCATATAAATCATGCCTGGCTCATTAGCCTGTCTTTCTTCTCAAAATTCAGACACAGCAACTTCAATTCTGCAAAAAAACCTCAGAGTCACTCAGATATTTCTCTGAAATCTGCAGTTCAACGTGCAGCAGCAGACAAAATGTCATCATAATGCTGGACATTGTCAGGTCAAGTATTAAGAACAAACCAGAAGACATCATGTTGACACTACAAAAAAATATTGGTTCGCAGCTCTGGCCATTACATCTCAAAAGGAATATGGTGGAGTTCAAAAAAGGCACAAGGAGAACAAGCTGAAATTATCAAGAGAATAAAGCAGCTGTCTTGGGAAGGGGAACTGAAAGAAAGCTGCATGGGGATATTAAGGAAGTTTACAGAATCACAAAGGCAATGGATGATCTGAATTAACTGTTGCTTCAGTTCGCACTGCATGAGTTAGGGAACACCTAATAAAACTAAAAAGGGGTCATTTTAAAACAGATAAAAGAGAGTACATCTTTACACAGTGGGTAGAGAAGTTTTGGAATTTGTTGCTACAGGAGGTTTTAAGGCAAATAGTAATGGCAGGGCCAAGGAGAATTTAGACAGATTTATGGACAGCAGGTTCCAACACGGATGCTAAAAGAACTAAGAAAATTGCATGCTCTCACTTCCCTAATACAGCATTTTGAGATGCTGGGGAAATACGAGAGGAACAGAGAAAAAAATATGGCCAGGCTCATGTAGTGTCCTTAAATATCATGTCCTACTGCTGTTGAATGAATATCATACAAGATGAGCCATTGTGTTACTTAATAGCAGATTTATTCTGTTCTTATGTTCTCATTTCTTTTTTCTAAGTGCTTCTTTTTTCCCTGTGTATTATATGAAGACCCTAAGCCCATGAGCTGTCAGTGAGGGCTCCAATAAAGCATAAAATACCTCACAGAAAACAAACATTATTCTTGGATCATACACTGAACATACTAGATTCCCAGAGTGCAGTGAATATCACTATATTTACCTGCAGCAAAAGTGTACATTGAGTATACATGCACATATAAGCTGTTTTCAGGTGTTTGTGTGCCTGCGTTTATAATTCACTGTCTGTTAGCGTATTCTCTTGCTATTACTCATGTGAAGGTGGAAGTATTCTCTCACACCAGCCTGCTTTACAAGTGGGAGTTCATTCTGAACGAACCTGATAATCTTTTGCAGTGAGGTGATGGGCAGCTTGGTGGAGGGTAGGAGAGCAGTGGGTGCTGTTCACCCTCACTTTAGCCAGATTTCTGATACTGTCTCCATAGCATCCTTCTAGAAAAGCTGACAAGGTGTGGTTTTGGTGGGTGGTCAGCAAAGTAGGTTGAAAACTGACTGAGCAGCTAGGCCCAGAGGACTGTGGTCATTGTACAAAGTCTAGCTGCAGACATGTCAGTAACTGGTACCTTGGACTAGTAACTGAGCAGATGGAAAACCTGGTTACTGTTTAGTCCATGGGAAGGAACTCCATTGTTGGATGATGTTCAGATGCTTTTTTCCCCTAGACTGTTTCCTTTCCACGTAGCGTTTGTAGTAAGCTCTCTTCAGACATGGGAAAAGATAGAGACACGAGTGGAGAACAGAAACATGAAGGTCAAATGACTCTCATTTCAGAACTATAGCAGTACTCTAATTCAATATGAAGAAAATTATGATGCTGTGGTAGATAGATTGTTCCAGTCACATCTTATCACCAGGAAATCAAGTGCCTAATCAAAGAGCTTAATAATTTTCTCTGGTATTTAACCACAGCCATGCACTGGAGTGATCTTATGAAATTCAGGAAAAAATACACAGACACAATTGTGTATTACTAGTATACAAGCATATATATCTCCAGTATTTCAAGCTATTCTAAGAGCAAGTTCTTTAAATGCATTTTTCTTAAAAATGCAAGGACCAAAATCTGTATTTTTATACAGTCTGATATCTTTGTTTTTTAAAGGGCTCTCATTCATGAGGGTTAAAAACCTACTTGGAATTAGCTAAAGTTAATTCTGTCCTCAGCTGTCTACCCTGTACTGTTGTGGTGTGTAGTTCCTGGCGATGGTGTGGCAAGCTGCAGCCTTCCCGGAGAGCTCTGCGAGGCTTTCTTTGGGAGAGCAGCTGTTCTGCTTCCTGTAGCCCCTTCCGAGCTGCCCCCCATGGCTCTGGCTAGCTCTCAGCTCCACAACACGGCAGTGATAAAGGAGTTGAGAAGGCTCCCCGTGTGGGGATCTCACAGGATCTTTATTCACATGACTCCCAAAGGCAAAGAGACGAGCACACACCACGGGCCCGGCTTTTATATGGGCATGAGGGGGGCGGAGAGAGCACATGGACTAATGTCCCAGGGCACAGGGGTGGTACATGGGTGGGACCTTGACATATAAGGGGAAAAGGGGCAGGGAAATCAACGGGCAGGTCAGGGAACCAGAGCTGGGGTACACTGGCATGGTAGGAGACAAAGCATCCTGGGAGGCTTCACCCTAACCTGGGGGACCGCTCAGGGTCTGTCCCTTTAGGGGACTCTCTTGTTCCATGATTGACATATTCACTGGCTCTCACAACTCCCTCTACTCTATTAAATGAGAAGCTCCCCATAGGGATCCCAGAATTAAATGTCCAGAAATAGCTGAATACACAAAAGACAACAAAAATAATCAAAAGACCCACAAAGCAACCCCCAACAATGAAGTAAGCCACCCCATGAGTTCCCAATGTCCAAGTAAGTCTTTGATTAAATCTTTTTATCCTCTGGATACTGGTGTTGATGCTCTAGATGTGGGTGGTAGGTTGTAACACAATTCACATTTTCTACTGCCAGCAGTACCAGGAGCATTTAGAGGATGGTGGTGTGATGAGCGCTGGGTTTTTTGGTAGCATGTGGCTCTGATGGGTGATGTGGGGTGCTCCCCCCCGGGGGGATGGGCCATGGAAGCTGAAGCATGGTTACACGGGGTCTCCCAGCTCCTGCTTTTATCCTGTTCATTATTGGTTATAGGTGTTTTCCCCGCCCAGAAAACTGTGGTTGTCCCATGATTCCTGGGTCTTGGGGGACAGTGGAAAGAGTTTGTGCCTGGCTGGCTACCACGTGGCCGGTCTCTGTCTCTCCTGGCTGCCATGCGGTCAGAGAAATAAAACATCCATGAGTATCTACCAAAAATATTGTTCGTGATTCTTTCAACGGGCCAAAACTGTCTTCAGAGAGGGTGCAGCCCATAACCGGACAGCAACAGGTGCTTCTGTTGGGGGTCAAAATAGAACTGTTAAAAGGGTTGTAATTAAACAGAGGTATCAGGGAATGTGGCCAAGGGAAAGGTAAAGCTGGGGGATGGGGTCTAGGTCGTTTTGAATACCATTCAAAAAAATTAAGAACATGTAAGGTTTTTGTGGAGGGTATATCCCATCTCTGCACGCCCCTTTTTTTGTTCTAACAATCATAACATGAGCGTTTTTCAATCTACTAAATTCAGGAAAATGTGTAATATAATATGTAGTCTTCTTATTATGAACAGTAAAATAACACATCTAATAAAACAACAAGCGTTCATTGAGCAAAAATGAGCAAGGTAGTATCTTCAATTGCTTAAATACTTTACCATTACCTAGAGTCTGCAGTTGTGGAACCCCATCTCACAGTGGGGACTTGGGAGAACCCTTTCCAGACAAGGTTTCCAAGTTTACCTCAAAAGAGGATCCAGCTTTATGAGATCAAATCATCAAGTCAAAGTGACTTTTATCATACTTTTAGAGCAGAAACACCTGGGTTTGATGGTATAATCGCCAGTCAGTCAGGGCTAGGGCTTGGCCAGAGCCCTAAGCCTTGAATGAGAGGGTTCCCTAAAATACCTACAAGCAAAATTCTATTAATATAATCAATGGAACATTAAATAATTATTTTACAACTAAATCTTTTTATAAAAACTTTATGTATTAATGCTATCTAAATCCAGAAGTATACTACAACCACACAGCTAACCTTAAATTTCTCTAGTAAACAGTTATGTCAATAAGCTGCAGCTTAGTGAAAATATAAAGAAGCAAAAAATGTCTTAACAGTACCTAAATTTGTTCGGACATTACAATTCAAAAGGTAACAAGCTCTGAGTACAGAACATCTATAACAAAAGGCAGTTAGAACAATATGGAGCATGGTAAAAACGCAAACACCAGGGTTCGCAGGACACGGGAACGTGGAGGGGATCCCGCACATTTCCCCCCGCCGCGCCGCTGGCTCCAGCGGGAGCGGGTCTGGCAGCCACGCTGGGGCGGCTCGGCTCCACCGGCGCACAAGACGGCGGCGGCACCTCCCCGGATAAACTCCCCCGCGTGCGGGGAGCAGGGATGCGGTGCCACCTCTGCCGGTGCCGCCGGACTCCCTGGCCCGTCTGCAGAGAGCCGCGCCTGCCCCGCCAGATCCGCTGTGCCGCCGGCGCGGTGCTCACTGCTGTCTCTGGGCCGTGCCATGTGCTAGCTGATGCGGCACGGCTCCGCCACGTGCTCGCCGCTGTGTGCCTCCCTTCGCCAGGCGCTTGCTGCTGCCGCCACGGCGCCGTGCCCCCGCGGCTCTGCACGCCACGCCCTTGCCGTGCCCGCCACCGCCATGGGGAGGGCAAGCGGAGAGGGAACATGCCACCAGGAAGGGTCCCCCCGGCTCCAGCCATTCGCCGTGGCATGGCTCCAGCTGATGCCGCATGGCACGGGGCAGACCGGGCTCCTCCATGACACCGTCCGGCCCCGCCTTCCCGAACCAAACGGGTAGGGGGGTGAGGGGCCACCCCCTGGCTCTCCCCCCACACCCCCAACAGCCTCGCTGCCATTCACTCGCAGTGCAGAAGGGGTTGGCACGGCTGCCGCCGTGGTACAAGCGTCTTCCTCTGCCCAGTCTGTGGGTGCTGGATGGGCTTCTCGGTGGATCAGGGTGCCTGGTGCAGTGCGGTACAACACCCCCCCGGTCCCCACAGCGGGAGCGGACTGGTTCTCACGGGCGGAATCGCCGATGGAAAGGACGGGGACGCAGGAGGAACAGGCGGCGTCCGTGGTGAGGAGGGAAGCCCCCACTGAAGGGCAGGGACCCGACGGGAGCACCCCCATTGACGCGGGGCAGGAGGGGTTGAACGTGATGGCGCGCGAGGTAAAGGGGGCGGAATTAGGGAGGGGCCAGGGGTTTCGGCGGGTACGGGAAGAAACGAAGAAGAAGGTACTATGTCGCCGCCATCTTGGCCGCAACCTATAGCCGATACAGCGGGGTATTGGGGGTCGAAGCGAGGGTTAGGGGAGTGCCCGGGCCGGGGTGATCAGTCCCCAGCTCCTGTAAGGGGACAGGGGAGACCCAGAATAGGCAGAGGATGGCCGAACCCCTGCGCTTCTGATCTCCCCTGAGGGTCAGAGAGGCAGGGGAGACAAGGAGGCCGAAGAGACAGAGGGGTTGTTCTTGATAACTAAATAAAACAAAACAAAGGTTAATTCCCTTTATCCCTCGTGCGCAGGAACTCCCCACGCAATTATGAAGAACAGTTAATCTTAAAGAAAAACTTCTCCCAAACTAGGGGCACCAAAACTTGCATCTTGTTGTTAGAGATGGGTTTTTTCTTCCCAAGGCTTCGCATGAGGCGCAACCCCCTTCACTTCGATAAGAACTCCACCCAACCCGAGTCAAAAACATTAAACTAAAAAGAAAAAAT
>VYXC01008136.1:4854-42937 GCA_013397175.1 Platysteira castanea
ATCCCACCTTGCTCAGCTCTGCTGGCCTTGGCAAAACTAGGACTATAAATTGATAAATTCTCAGAAACTGCTGATGGAGCAATATCTATCTCTTATCCTGGGTATTCCATTTACACCTCAAACTCATGCTATGGATATCTTCTTACACATCATTTAGGTAGTTATTCCTGATAACTTTCTTCAGCAGTAGATTCAGGTCTGGATTCTCTTTTGGTTTAGTGTTCTGTTATTTCCAGTACTGTATCTGACAAGCAATACAAGAATAAGGTTTTAAAACAGAATTTAGGTAGTCTCAATCAAGCTAGGATCTCACAATAATATATGATAAATAAATAAAGCCCTTACTAACAAATAACATTCCTGTAATGTGCAAGGAAATGACGGTTTCAGTGGTCCCGAATTCTCTGTGAGTGTTGTGTAATGACCTAGGGATAGTCAGTTTCTGGAGAGCAGTTTTCTGGAATTCGCTGAATGTGAGTGTTGGCAATGGGATGCTGCAAAAACACCACTTCATGATGTCCAGCTCTTACGTAGCAGTTTTGACCCATAAATTCAGTAGTTTGTGTGAAAACGGAGTGGATACAACGCCCAGCTTTGCAGGGTGACAGAGGCATAAAGCAGTGGAAGTGTTTGCTTGGGGCAGTAGGAGAGCTTGGCACCAGCTCTGAGGTGCTGGATCCCAGTCTCGTGTCCTGCCTGTGAGCCCGTGACTGCTGCACTGTAAACACAGCTGGGTGTTCATAGGTAAACAGCCCTTGTGGGGAGTGGTGCAGAGCTGAGCATGGAGGCAGTTCACAGAGGCTTTTGGGGGCACAGACCATGGCACTGACCCCTGCCACAGCATCCCAGAGTGTGGCTCTTGGTGGACAACAGCGGGCAGTTACAATAATCCCTTTTTGCACCGATGTATATACATGGCTTAGAGTGGAGGGAACCATTCCCTAACCTCCTCCTGCCTAGGGTGGGGAGTGGGCTGGACCCTCCTTCCTTAAAGAAGCACCAGGGAAATGGAGCCAGCTTTGCCTCTGAGATTTGTCTACATGACTGTGCTCTTGTGGGGCACATAATTCAATGCTCCTGTCAGCTCAGAGCAATCGTGATCTGGTCTCCTGCTGTCAGCTTGTCTTTCTGTGTATGGCAACTTTGGATAGAGGAAAGGAGGACATAAAAAAGCAGGAAAATTTTGGAGCTTGGCCCTGTTGTACAGTCCTCAGATTTGAAATTTCTTCACTTACAAGTTCTGTGGTAGATTCCTGCACAAGAATCCCCTCAATTAGGCTGCCAAATATACAGGATTTTCTTTAAAGTATGGGTCAAGCCTGTTTCAGTGATCTCTCGAAATTGCATCTCCTCTTCTTAGCAGAGATCAGTCCCTTCTGTGGCTGTTTAATAAAACTCTGCAAGCTGCAAATCAGTTGAGTAAGGAATTCTGTTTCATGGAATGATTCCTGTCAGCCTTGCTTCTGATTCAGAGATCCAACCAATAGGGTTAAATCTGAGCAGTTTAATGGAACAATGTTATTAAAGCAAAGCAATCATGTCCTGCTGCAGTGTTGTTTGGTATTAAACAGCAATTAGGTTTGTCTGCCCAACAAAATTGCAAAGCTCCTCTGAAAGCAGCTGTAATCGGAAATGTCACACTGCAGCTACTGATGATAGATATGGTCTAACAAAACACAGGGTTTGGCTGCAGTTCCTCACATTGATGGATAATCCCACGGCATGCAGCAGTTTAGGACTGTTTATGTAGCTTGCAGTTTAGGCTGAGATTATTCCTTCCACTGTCCTGTACAAAGCTCATGGTTTTTGCTCCAGTGTGCCACCGACAGCCAGGTTAAACTGGAGTGTTCTCCCCCTCACTTACTCTGCAGTGAAGGGCAAGTGAAATGGCATTTGAGATGGTGAACCTGAGGTTTACCCAGCAGTACTGGATGTAACAGTACGTGTATTGGGCTCCACTCTGATGTTTTTGCAATGGCTCACTCTGGAAGCACAAGGAACTGAGCAGCAGTTTTGGAGAGCTGCAGAGGTGGGTCATGCAAGAGTCAGCACCAACAGTAAAGCAGATGTGCTGAAGTGCTGATTTAGAGGGGTGTTTCCACAGACACATCAGTGGATTTGGTTCAGCAGCCTGCGTGGGAACTTCCACAAGGAACACTTTGTGGATTGCACAAAGCTTCATCTCCAGACTCATGCAAATTAGCCAGAATTTTTGCTTAAAAACAACCCTAGAACATGTTGCATATGTGCCAGCCAGTGTTAAAATGCAGAACTTTTATTAGGCACAATACCCTGAGTAATAAGCCTTTCTCTAAGTATCCTGAGTTTTAATCCTCAAACATTTGTGTTAAAAATGTGTTAGAAGTGAGAGAAACCTGTATTAGCATCAGACTACAGAGTAGGTACAAGCGCACAACGTAGTGTGTTTTCAGTCTTAATATTTGCTCTCCTGTGAGCTGGGAGATAGTAAGAAATTCCCTATTCCTGTGTATTTTTCATGGGAAGATACAGATGCTGTGAAGAACTGTTAAGGTGTAGTTGTCCTGTAGGTCTGCAGCAGTGGCATCACTCCACGCTTTTATGGCCACAATACCGGTAACAGACCATGGCTTAGATTGTGCTGGGTACTTCAAGCAGTGGCCTTTTTTTTCTGCTCCCTAGTCCCCGTGTACTCCTGTGCTCATTAAGGCACATAATCCCATCAGGGAGTATGTGAGTCCTGTTGTGTGCTGTTTGTAACTTTCTCTGATCTGTGCCAGTCAGATGTAGTCTGAGTGCTGTCTCTTCCATCATTTCCCCTCTAAGCCAGTGTATCCTGGTGATCTGCTAAAGATTTCCCAGTTCCATGGCCGGAGAAAGTGCCAAGCCTCATGCATGTTCATTTAGGCTTCAACTCACTCTAGGGGTGAAGATCTCACGAAGAACAATGACTCTATATCTGTGCACTTTGGATATATTCCCTGTTCATCAGGTGTGCGGCTGTTTTCTGTTACCTGATCCTCTTCCCCTCTCCTTCCACTGGCCCCTTTGGCATCACGGCTTGCCACCACCCAGAGAAGGGCATGGAGAAATTCTCTCAGTAGCAATGTAGGGTGCAGTTTACCCTTTGAGCAACGTTCAACCCTTTGAGACTGGAATTGCGATCCAGTCTGGAGCTGTGGGTGCATCTTGGCCTGCAGACACCAGATCTGACCCAAGGATAGTGTTGGTGCAGGAAGGGGAGGCTGAAGAGGATCCCTGTCAGCGCACGTGTCTGTTAAATGCTCTTTGCTGCCATGCCGACTGCAGGTTCAGCTCTGCCTGACAGCTGGCTCAAGGCAGCACAGAAGTGAGTGGGTGTGTGGGTCACGCAGCTCGCGCCGTGCTGGACGAGGCTTGGCACTTCAGCAGCTTTCCCTCCATACCTGGCTGGTGTCACCAGCCCAGCAAATCTGGGAAACTGTGCATGAGATGAGTTTTTGTAGTCCCCGTAGCAGCAGGCTGCTGCCACCAACGCCTTTTCTGGGAGACTCTCTTCCCCTCCTCTCTTTATGACCCACACAAGTCTGTGATAAAAAGGAGGAAAGCCCAGAGAAAGGAGCTTTAGCACAGAGACGGTTCCCTGGCCTGCCCTGCATGGATACAGGCCACAGCTCAAGCAGCCCAGTGAGGGGCAAGCCAAACAGAAAATTAGGATAATTAGTTTTATATGTGGCAGTGTTGTAGTTCCTTTCAGAAGGACCCCAAACTTCTTAGGAGAGTAGTTTTTTCCCTTTTAATTATTCAAATGTTTCTTCCCTCAGTCTTGAATTACACTGTGTGCTTTTCATATGTTAGGGATAGTCTGCCTCTTTACCCTTGAGGGTAATTGAGCAGCCATTGGGTTTGTATTTTTTTTTTCTCTTTATCTTTCAAATGTCTATAAGCCATTGTCATTTTTTCAATTAATTAAAAACCCCTATAGTTGTTTTACAGTTCAAATTTGCTACAAAAGCAAGATTCGAATTGCACCACTCTCTATGGAGAACGATGAGGGTGTTAGGTAGGGGTGCAGTTCCTGTTCTTGTTTCAATAACTCCAGTAACAAAGACACCTTTCTTCAGGGTACCTTCCTTCAATTACCCTTTTATTTTTCTTTCTTTGCTAACGTTAATAATTCAGTATATGGAAGAGAATTCTTCAAGGGAGATAAACGCTTTGTGTCCCTACATTTTGGTAATGAGATCCTTTGGTAACTGCAGTCCCTGGTGTGCGTTTGGGCTGTGGTGTGGCCTCAGTAACTCTGGAGCATTAGGTGAAGCCAGATCGTGCTGCCTTAGGAAAGCCACGAGAGAACAGTGCTGTGTGTTAAGGCCTCGGAGCAGTTTGTCTTCACCTTTTGGATTCGTTTATCCAATCTCCTGGGAAAGCCTTTCAGTACTGCCCTGTATGTTACAGTGCCTGCTTTTCCAGTTAAGTAATGAGTACTTAGGGAAGGCAAGGGGAGCAGTGGGTTTTGCACAACAGTAATTACATCAGCCTTCAATTCCAGGGACCTTTTGACCTAATGCCACTCAGGCTGATTCTGTCATGTTTAATCCCTCATGCCCCATCCGTCCCTGTGAGCCTGCAGACGTGTCCTGCTCTTTGGCTCAGGCCAAAGAGCTTCTGATACTTACATATAAACAATGCCTAAAAGGTAAAATTCGTGTGCTGTTTCACTTTAAATTATGCACTGAAGCCTTCAGGAACTGCTCTCAGGCTTTGAGGAGAAGCTATGCTTTTGTTAGGAGGCTGGATGGCCTGTGGTTAAAGCCTGAGAAAGGCTGAGATTATGGATTGTTTCTGTTCTGCTCCTGCCTTGCAGATTTGCCCGGAGCTGGTTGGTAATTGCTGAGCCTTTGGAAACAGTTTAACATTTTGGCTACGTGTTTTTGTTTCCTCAGGGCTGGCTCTGCCCAAATCGCACCATTTAGTCGTTGTTTAGTTTTCAGACGGAATGCTGGAATGCTCCATGCAGGTGTGGGTAGCCAGTGGCTTTTCTGGTTGTTAAAATCAGGCAGTTTCATTAGCCACTGTTTTTCATTTCTTCATAAATTCTGGGTGCAGAAGTACAGACACAAACAAGCAGAGTGTTAATTAAGAGTCTTTTGGCCTTATTACTTTAGTTTGTCCTTGGATTGGCCCACTCTTAATTACTACCCGGTTACTATTGCTATTATTCTTGTTTAATGAGATAATCCAAATAATCTCATTTCAGTTTCACAGATCATTAGATCCAACACACTTATTAATAAGGCATTTGTGAGCTCTTTATGTCCACTCAGCTGTTTTCAGTCCTTCTCTTATCCTCTATGATGGAGGGAAGGGATGTGCTGAACATTTTGTGGTTGGATATGTTTCCTCAAAGTATTAGCGCTTGCCACTCTACACTGTTTGAACAGCTGCTTCTTTTTGTTAACTACAGTAATAAAAATGTCGTACATCTTGGGCAGAGGTGTTGATTGTGCTAGTGAGGAGCGGCTCTGGCTGAGAGGGAGCTGCTGCAGCCTCTCTCCTGCCAGAAAGGGTCACCTTTCCCAGTCAGGCAGGAATGTGCAGCAGGTGCGGGGCTACTCTGCTCCACTGGCAGCAGGGTGAGAGCGAGCAGGGACGCTCTCATGCCAACTTCCCAGCGACAGCCAAAGGCAAGGAAGCACTAGGGGGACCATCTAGTTCATTGCTTCCCCGCCTTTTTAGCAGCATGCTCACCCACGCGGCCAATTACCTGTTCTTCCGCGGTGTCCCCAGGGCAGAATGTCGGTCACAGACGCGTGTCCCATGCCTCATTGGCTGTTCGTGAGCTCCATGCTAGTGACATGTGTCTCCGGAGCAGGGCATGAGGATCAGGGGCGTCTGCTGGGATGGCAGCGAGTGTAGGTGTGCCCTTGGCTGAAGTATTTGTGGTGTCCTGTTGCCCCGTGCATCTCCTGCTGATACCAATACCTACCTCTGCCCCCCAGTGCCGTGGCTCGGATTCAGCTTTTGATTAGGGCTTGGGGGACTTGGATATCTGTTTGTTTGCCGGGACCACGGTATTTAAAACAATGAAAATTCTCTAAAGAATTGAACTAAGCAGGTGTGTGGCTGTGCCTTTGTGCCAACAGTGGAAAAACCCCAGTTTTTGCACACACACACGAGAGAATTAAATGCAAAGAGTAACACATGCTTCACTGCCTTTGGTAGAGTGAACCTCTGACTCTGGAGGGTGTGTGCTCTCTTGGTCATGTCAGTGGGCTGCTCAAGGTGACTTTGTCACTGGGGTTCGAAGCCAGGCACACATTGCTGACTTGGAACAGTGATCCAACAGTGAAATAGCAAGAGGAAAAGGGTTAAAATAATCAACCTCGTTTCATTGTTGGACAAGCTGGCACAGGCCGTCTGAGCAGCTGAAGTTCCACCTATTGTGTGAGACTCTTCTCCCTGCTGTGTCACCCACGCGTGCCCGCGACAGAAATGGAAGGAGAGCTGCTAGGAAGGACTGTGGGCTGGAGGCCCAATCTATGTGTGGCACACAGGGCACGGCCCATGACTCTTTTAAGGCTGGAACTTCCCATAAAGGCAACATCTAAAGGACGCTGCTCTGAGCAGCTGATGATTTCTCAGTGCCCAGTGAAGCTGTTCTTCGCCGGAGGGAAAACTCCATCTGCTCCACTCATGGTCACTGTGGGCCTCTCTTCGCCCCTGCACCACTGGAAAGTCCAGCCAGGCTGCTGACTTAGCCTGCACTCACATGCAAAAGTCTTTAGCCTGATTAAGTGTTAACTCTTTGTAAGGAAATGTGCCTTGAGGCTACAGCGGGGATAACACAGGCTGTGGATTTCTCATGTGATACCAGCCCTGCCTAAGCAGGATTTAGCCTCAAGCCCCTCTTCCTACCCCTCCACCCTTCTCTGGGTACTGCTGCAGCAGGGTGGTGAGCTGGAGTGAGGGACGATAAAGCTTGAGAAGGAAAAAAATAAATCATAAAACAAGTTAGGGGGGTTATTTGGTTGATTTTTTAAAAAGAAATTCAAGGTCTTTTCTCTGATCTGTTTTCCCATGTTGCTGCACAGACAGCTCTGTCAGGAAGTGGAGCGAAGGCAGGAGCAGCTCTCTGCCCCAAAAGCGACAGGATTGCATAAGGTTTGTTTTTGTTTTTGATGGCAGGGCCAGCAAGGACGCTGAGCTAATGCCATCTGCGCGGGCGCTGCAGTGCTGTCCCAGGGTCGTGCCAAGGCAGCTGGCTGCAGGGCTGCACCCGGGCTCACCCGGCGCTGCTGCCCGGCACAACAATCCCGTGTGCCAGCGCTGCTGCGAGCTCCGGGCCCGCCGCCGTCTGCCTGGTGCAGTCTGAGCGGAGCTGCTGGCTCTCCTTACGTACTCTTGGGGAGCAGGGAATGAGCTTAAGGATGGATAATCCGGGCTAACTCTGCAGTGAAAACAAGTCCCTTACCTCAAATATCACCGAAGTGTCTCCTGCCTTCCCAAACCTCCGACTTCCCATCCTTTAGCAGCAGCCGATATTCTCCTGGCGCAGTCTAGAGCAGGGAAAATTAATTGTGCTGTAATGACAACCCCCTCTCAGAACCTGGCCTTCTGTTCGGTGTAAACGAAGGGCAATCTGTGGCCTATCAGCAGACTGTTTCCTTTGGGGAAACAGCCTCACACTTCTCAGATTCCCCTTTACACTACTGACTGTTGGCATCTTTTCCTACCTCAAGATCTGCTACATTGCTGCGAAGGGTTTTTTTCTCTTTAATTAATTTCTTTCAGCTCTGTCAGGATAGAGGGTAATTAAATGCTTCAGTATCTCGTCATAAAAATGCCACTTTTCAGAGGAATTGTCTTAATGAGCCTGTTTTTCAGTATAGCGGAGGCTCATCTATTAGTCCAGTGTATATTTTTAGAGCATGGCATTAGCCAGAAAAGCCCATTAGATCGTTATACAAGTGGCTGAATCAGCAAACTGTATCTGCTGCTATTCTGTCAAAGCAACAACGTTAACATTATCAAAGTGATTAAAAGCCATTCATTCATTTTGCATCTGGGTTGACAAGTTCATTCCTGCAGAGGCAGACAGTGCGAAGCTGTAAGAAAGGAGAACTAAAAGCTCATCATCTCCCTCAACCTGAAGATCTACCAGTGTGTGACAGATGCAATCAAAACATGACAATTGAGCGGAACACCGGACGCCTGTGTTCTGTCACACGGTGGGTTGTCACTGACAAAGCAAAATCAGCCTTAGCCTGAGACCCTTTTTAAGGATTTGCATCTTTCTGTGGCAAAAAAGCTGTGCGTGCTGGAACAAGGTATGGTTTCCACCACAGAAACCTTTGTCGTCCATCAGCTCTGAATCATCCTTCTGGGGCTTCAGAGCAATGATGGTGCTGCTGGCCTTTGGTTTGGGATCATTGCAGGTGTGTTTGGCCAGTGGCTTCCCCGGATCTTCCGTCCCCCTGAGGAGCTGTGAGGGCTGGGTACTTCAGCTGCAGTTCTTGGCCTTGGCAGAGGTGTTTGTCCAGTGTTTATGCCAAGAGCAGGAGCAGTGGGAGAGATAAACAAGTGTTGGCATCACTGTCATGAGCTTTCTGGAAAAGCTGAGTAGACAGAAAGCTTTGATTCCTGGGGACTGCCTGGGGAAGCTGCTCAGTTAATTTGCTTTCAAAAGGTGCAGCATTATGGAAATCCTTCCCATAGACAGGGCATGATCCAATGGTAAAGGGTGTGGGAGCTGGAAGAACAGTCCCTGAGGCTGAGGCTGGAGTGACCTGTTGGCCAGAGTGGGAGATTTGCACGTAGAGGCCTCTGGTTTCTGTTAACAAATATAAAGCAGCTTTGAGTTCTGCAAGTCAAATTGTGCATCAAGGAAGGAAAAGGTGGAAGAAAAGAATGGCAAGCTGTTACTTGGTAAAAATCCACCACCTGCTTCCATCAGTCATCCCACCTACTCAGTTCTGGTCAGTACCTGAATGCGTTGAACTGCATTAAGAAACAAACCAATGAGTTATCACGCCGGGATACATACACGTAGCTGAGTTCTTCTTCTTGTGGATTGTCTTAATTCTGCTGATGTCAGTGTGGCCCTTTGTTACTGAATCATTTCAATGCCACGAGCGTGTTGTGGCACAGTGTCACTAACACTGTGTGCCTGTTTTAAATGAGTGTCTTGTGATCGTTCCTGCATCACTGTGAGTGTCAGACCTGTGTGCTGCATGTGCTGTTGGATGCCTGTCCAAGGGGTATTTGCCATTTTGATGGCTGGTGTCCATGCTACACACAAATTAGTCTTTCCTACCATGGTGAAGGAAACAACTTTTTTTTAATTTTTAATCTGTAAATAATAAAAAGGTAGCAAATCTGATGGTTGATGTTTATCCAGGGGAGAGTTGCTCCAGTAGGGCATCAGTGATATTCTTGGAGCTATGAAGATGAAAAAAGTCCATTAAAACTGTGGATGATTTAGGCACTTTAATTATCTAACTGAACTGCAGTCTGGGTTTCACTTTCCCATTTTTAGGCAACTTTGTAGTCACTTGACCTCTGGCTCACAGAATTTGTGTCTTCATCACACTGTTCAAATCAAGAGAATGAATGCATTTAGCAGTTTATTGTCTTCCCTTGCCTGCTAATATGAATCATATGTGGGAAACAGTAATTTTTTTATAAATGGTGAATTCAAAGCATCAGGTAATTGTGAGAGTTGATAGACAGAAACAATGGTGTTTCACTCAGGGGAGTGGATTTGAATTTCCAAAAGACATTTAAAAATGCACGGGATGGTTGTTAGGTTTGTTCTGACGAATGTATCTACTAGAACAGGTTTGAAAAGAGAATTGCAAAAGCTGCGCTCTCTGTGCAAAGTCTTGGCAATGACAGAGGCATGAGGATGAACACCAGAATATTTCATATCCAATAAGACAAACTTAATAATCTGCTGTTTCTTTTTGTCTGTTTTATCTATCAAAAATGTGAGCATCCATTTTTATTGGTGGGTGCTTCATAAATACCCTTAGCCCACTGGATTGTATTAGCTAAGTTGTGTGTAGAGCATGGATCAATAATTCCCTTTAAGTGTCTGCCACAAGAGAGCAGTGTTGGTGTAATAAGCAGGGAGAGTGTGCCTCGGGTAGTGGAATTCTTCCATCAAAATTCACACTGAAGTACTGCAAGAGAAATTCAAACCAGTACCAACAAATCTTCTGGGAGCTCAGCAGGATTAAGGGATAAAAATAATGAATGGGGCCTAATTTCTGGTATTGAGATTTGAGTTTCTTAAAGGCATCATTGATATGACTGTAGACTCTTTGGAAAATTTCAAGGAGTTGAAAATTTCGTCATACTGCTGATAATCTAAATATGTTTTTTCCCTTTTTTCCCCCCGGTGTAACTCCACTGAAAACACTGCTCTTTCGTTGGTTTCCCTGAGAGTGTAATCTGGTCTTGTGTGCATATTTGGGTAGGGTGGCCTAACTGTGGCCTTCCAGTACCTGAAGGGAACCTACAGGAAAAATGGAGAGGGACTATTTACAAGGGCGTGTAGTGATAGAATAAGGGGGAATGGCTTAAAACAGAAAGAGCAGGTTTAGATTATATGTTAGCAAAAAATTCCTTACTGTGAGAGTGGTGGGGCACTGGAACAGGTTGCCCAGAGCAACTGAGGGTGCCCCATCCCTGGAAGTGTTCAAGGCCAGGCTGGATGGGGCTCTGAGCAACCTGGTCTAGTGAAAAGTGTCCCTGCCCATGGCACAGGGTTGGAACAAGATGATCTTTAAGGTCCCTTCCAACCCAGGTCATTCTATGATTTTCAGAGCTGACTCCAAGCTCTGTGGAGCCACAGACTGAGAATGCTCTGTGGATACTCTGTGCTGGGTCAGGCTCGTTAGCACCCAGAGTTTGCTTCATTTTTAAACACATAACCCAGTCTGCCGAGCTCCGTGCTTTTGGAGAAGCACAGATCTACTGCTCTGCTGCAGATGCCCAAATCCCAGTTATATGAAACAATTAGGACTGTTCTTAGTAGATTCACTGCACCTACACTTTCCTAGTTGGAGACCAGAGCTGCAGCAGTACTTGAAATGTATGACTGCCAATGTCTCCTCAAAAAAAAAGAAAAAAATTAAATTTTTTATTTTGAGAAATTGGTATGGATTAGTTTGGAGGTAATTAACCTTAATTTGTGCACAGCTTGTTAATGAAAATCTGTCTCAGTATTACAAAAAATAACTGCTTTCAGTCTTGATCAAATTACTGATTTTCACTGAAATGTATTAAAAACATTTTTCTATCAATAAAAGTCAATACTAAAATTTTTGAGTACGTGCCTGATAGTTCCTGACTTGAAAGCCTGGACTCTGATTTTAAAACTGCCACTTTACTGTGTGGCTGTCAATGATCTGTTTCCATGTGATAGAGAACTTGCTATCTAAAAATGACATGGCAAGTATGTGTCAAAATGAGATCCTACAGAAGCCAGGCTCAGGCTTAAGAAAGCAGGATGGATCACTCTGAAGGCAAGATGTGTTTAAAGGAGAAAAGGATGCAAATGGGAAGAAGTTGCTCGGGGGTAAAAAAAAAAAAAAGTGAAAAATGATCCAGTCATGGAGCAATATTTTAAGCTTGAAGTAAGTGGAAGAGAGATAGTAGACTGCACTCTCTTGGTGCAATAAAATGCTGAACTTAGCAGAAATGGATCAGCAGATGATTTGCTCCATTTGGAGGAGACCAACAAAAGCAGTTGTGTGAGAGGAGAAAATTGTGGGAGAGCATGGCTGTACTACATCAGAGTACAGTGGTCTAGACAGGTTGCTGGCCTATCTCCAAGTATCTGCCACTGGATGCTTAGGAAGGGGTAGCAGAAATGCATGCGACAAGTTTACGATTGCTCTTCTCCTGCTTTACCCGTTATTTTTTAAAAGACAAATAAGGAGAAGGGGTCACAGTGTGCGGTACCTTGTAGGTGAGAATGAGAGCTGGAATAAAGTCTATTTGAACTGATTAGCCAAATTAGTGCACTTGCTAAAGTAGCCAAAACTGAGCTTCATTTTGACTAAAAATAGTTGTCTTATCTAAATATGTCATGTACCCACTATGCCTTCCACTTCCGAAATGTTATCGCAGCTGCAGTGTCCTGCATCCTAAATTTAGAACCATTCATGCCACTGAATTTTCCAGTACAGTAGATGGATGCAGCAGCTTTTTTTGAAACTTAAAAAAATAGAAAAGTTTAAGAATAACATAATGCAGAGCCACCATACTGAAATATCTCTGCTTCATCTTTGGTAGCCATTACTGCCTTCAGCTCTTTAAGGAATGATGATGCAAAATGCGTGGGGATTTTAGTGTTTGAATTATCAGAGATGGTTCTGTTTTTTGCTAGAACACTGACGAGTGTCCTTGACACCCCTTCTGTGAAACAGTGCATTTGACTACAATCTGTGAGTCACACAGGGCATGAACTGTACTGGCTGCTTACTGCTGCAAGTCAAATTTGAATGTGAAATATATCCCTAATATGCAGCAAGATGAGACAAAGGACTGCCAGAACTTTATAGACCTATGGCTTTCCATGAGCCCTCACAAGTAGAGGTTTTTTGGGATTTGTTTGGTTTTGTTGTTGGGTTTTTTTTCACAGGTACATGCAGAAACAAGGTCACAAAATCTTTTTTTTCTCCTGCTCATATACAGTTGTCAGCACAACAGCCCACATTTTATCTGACAGCCAGTGTATTTTCATACTTTAGGACTTTCCAGAATACCTTTCATCAAATCCAGGTCTGAATGAAAAGTGTATGCTATTTAATAGTGTCTGTTATTAAATGGTTGGAAACTCTTTCTCTGTATTCTGCCTAATCAAAATTTCTTTTAGAGAGAAAAAACCCCACTCTATCAACAGAGTAGATGAGTAAGCCTTTGTGTTTAGATTAAACCTCTATGTTTAGATTAGTTATAAAGTTGCTCATCAGCTGACAAACCGAGCAGAGTTCTTGAAGCAGCCTGAATTGCTGTTAGATCTAGTAAAATGCATATGAAATGTTGTGTTTTTCCTAATGTTTTGCCAGTTCTTGCCCGATTACCACCTTAAAAATTTGGCAGTGTTCAGCTTAGTGTAAAGTACGACTTCATAAAAGAAAGTTACTTTTTTGTATCGGGCCAAAGATACAGAAATCTTGAGGAACTAGGAGATTAACAGGAAATCTATTGATTTCCTATAATCTTTACAGCTGTTTTCCTCTTGGAACTCTATAAATTCTAGATAGTGAGAATCAAGTTCTTAAACTGGAGTACTAATGACTTAGAACATAAAAATCCTATGGATGGTAGAGGGGTGGGGAGAAAAAGGTGTTTTCTGACAGTGTGAACATCAAAATGCAGCTCCTCATGATGGCCAGGCCAAAGCAGTCTTTGCACTCAGCTCTGTGGAGTGAGCAGTGCTCAAAGTGGATTTCATGCTCACACGTCCTCCTTTGTGTCGGTGAAAAGAGAGGCTCCTGCCCAGTGTGGGGCAGTGGGACTCGGATGCCATTCCCAAAGTGGGTTGGCTGCTACACTGCTGCTCTCCCTGCACTGCCCGCTCTCATAGAGAGACAATTTTGTTGTCATCTGCAGTTTCAATGCTTTTCAGAGAGCTGCAATTCCCGCGTAGGAAAGTTGTTGCCATAAAAGCAATCTTTGCAGGGAGCAGTGGTAAGAGCTTGCAGGTGGGTTGCTAGTTCAGTCACCTGGGATCGTGTGGGGCTCCTGCAACAGCTGGTTTGTTTGTGGAGTCTTTTTAAAATTCAGACTTTGATATCTCTCTTTTTTTTTTTAATATATATTTCTTCTGGTTTTTCATTTAAGAAGAGAGAGCTGGGGTAAGCATCTTCCTTGGGAAGTAATGAATTTTGCATCTTAAGCCAAGTTGCTCTTTTCAAAACTGGACTTAATGACAATTTGCTTTCTGAGGGACCAGAAGGGTTTGATGCCTGTCTGAACTCTGTCATTATCTTCTAAATCTCCAGGTGTAACCTCTGACCCTTCTCTGAGGCATCTCTTTGCTGACAAACCTGAAATCCTGGTTGTTAGCTACCTCACCCAGGCTGTTTTCAATTCTAATTCCTCAGCTTTTGGGTGAGCCACTAAAACCTAGGTCCCTTTTGCTGTTTTCAGTTGAGGAGGGCACACTGCCATTTTCCAGCAAGTTGGCATTCCCAGCAAGTTCTGTTTTGTAATCACCCAGGCTAGCACTCTGGAAAACAGATTTGACCATTTCTTTCTTAACAAACAACTCAATTTCTCACCACAATTACCTCAAACAGTTCCATGGCTGTTTCACAGCTATGGTAATCATTAGGAATGTTCATTATTTCATTCTTTATCGTGCTTGCCTTTAGTCACACATTAAATACACATTGCTCTCTGAAACTCTGCAGCTCTCTTTGTGCACTGTGTGACCCCATACCTGGACCTTTAATCAGGCTGTGGGAGTGCTCCTGTATCGCACTTCCTGAGGTGAAGAATAGGGCTCTGTAAGAGAAAGTGACTCAGGATCAAAGATTAATAATCACCCTTTCATTGTTGCTTTTGCCATTTTTCCATTTCAGAATAAAAGGCATAAAATTTGAGGGGAGGGAAAGTAGAATTTTAGGCAGTGTGATTTATTTCTCACTGTATTTTTAGATTCTTTAAGTATTTTATTCAAAAAGCTAAAGGTTGCTGGAATAAGGACTGCGGGATGTCTGCTCACAACTGGCTCAGAGCCTGTTTACAGCAGTAATGTTCCTGCTCCTAAAGGCAGATCCAGAGCTGAACTTTTGCAAAGGTTTGAGGTGGGATTTGGTTCGGATTATGATTTGCTGTTACAGCAGCTGCAGGCCCCTGCTGAGATCAGAGCTTCCTTTTGCTAAGTAGCTCATATCATTTAAGAGGTAGATTCTCAATATGAAGAAAAAGGACAGAACAAGAGTGCAAGAAAGGAAACATTATTTTCCTTTGTATATTTGTAAGATGACAACTGAGTCTGAAACTTTATGAAATATTTGGGAACTGAACTCAGATGTTCCAGGCCAGTGTTCAGTCATAAGATATCCTTCCTCTGGTTTGTTGCACGGTTGGGATGAGAGTAGAGTGAAATAAACTCCGGAGCTACTCTGCTTGTGTTTGGCAGCTCTTCCACGAGCTTCTGTCTGTAAGTACTTCCCTTTGCCCTTGCTTCCCACTCCCATACATTGAAATTTCACTGCTGCAAAATTTCAGTCCTTCAGTAACAAAGATGTTCCAAAAAATGTCAAGTGACAGATGAAGTAAAGGTTTCTGCCTGGCCTTTCACCCTGCCAGAATGTTTGCAAGTAAAATGCAGACCTAAGGGGTTTTACTAAACTTCGCATTCTGCTGTGTTAACGTAGTTCTTAGAAATAGAGTAATTTTGGCTACTACCTTTGTAGAATACAATCCTGAATTGGATATTGGTAGCTTTCATGCATTATTATGTATTTAATACTCTTCTCCATGCACCCCCTCCCCCCCTTTTTTCTTTTAGCAGCCTTGAGTCATGGGATTAGGCCAGACTGCCAGATTTTGTCTGAAAATGAAGTGCTTACCGTTCTCCTGAGGGTGATTAGGGTCTCAGGAGTGTGAACCTAAGGCTGGAGAACACAAAGGATCAGAACACAAAGACTTTTTAAAAATCAAAATATTTCTAAACAGTTACTGTCAGTTTTAGGGACTGACCCAGCTTTGAAAATGCATGTTGGTAATACTGCCCTGTATATCCCATCTCGAAACAACGCCCAGAATGCAGGGGTCTGTGCTGGGATGTGGCCCTTTTATTTCATAGCACCAGAGGCTTGAAGCAGGCACTGGGCTTGCTGGCAAGTGGCGGCAACATGAAGTTCTCTGTCCCAGGGAGCTGAACCTGCTCTAGCCCCTTGTCCTTTGTGCAGCAGGTCCCGGCGGGATGGGAGAAGGAGCAGGAGAGGTGCAAGGAGCAGCTTGGGTGTGGTGTCTTTACTTCCTTATGTACAGCTAATAAAGCCAAACTGCAAATTGTGTCAGCCACAGGGGGGGCAACTTTGGCTAGACCAGACCACGATGTGTGTATAAAAATGAGGGAAAGCTATGAATAAGTGTGTTCAGAGAGCAAATACAGGCTGTGCCTCTTGCCAAGGCAGTGGAAATACCTTTTTTCCTAGATATCTTTTTAGTTGAGTAATAAAGGCAACCTCAGGCGAATGGTTTCTGTGTCCATTCATCTAACATACATATTTTAAGACTTACTCTTGTGGGAAATTTTACCTGCCTTAATAATGTCCCTTTTATTGTTGTCTTTATCCTCTCTGTCGCTTGTCACTGAGAGCAGTGTGCCAGGATAATGGGAATTGGGGCATGGATTGCATTATAGATATCAGTGGGAACTATGAGCATGCATCAGAGGGAAAACTTCAAAATGTTAGAAACAAAGGTTTTCTTGATCTCCAGTACATAAAAAATGCATTGTATTTAATTTAGGTGGTCATCTCACACTGTCCTCACATCCTTACAGTATCAGTGAGGGATAAACACTTCTTTCACATTTCCCAGCCTAAAATCACAGTAGCTGTGCTGGAAGTGTGTGAAACTTGACCTAGAATCTCTGCTAGTGTTGCATCTCCATTAGCACAGTATGTGCTGTGTATGACGGGAGCTATAGGGTAACAACCTTGCTACAGGGGAGCTTTGCTTACAAAAGTTTTAGCAGTATTAGTCTTATCTCCTGCTGCTGATTTTCCCAGAGACTAACATCATGGATTGTTGAGGAATACCCTGAGTTTCATAGAGGTCAGCAGGTAAACTAACTTAATTTCAGTGAATTATTTTAGATAAGCAAGAACAGGAGACAGTATCCTTTGCTAACCTTGGAGCTGATTAGAATGGAAACTATGTATTCATCATAACCCGGAATGAATTACCACCATCAGCATTAAGGGAAAAAGTAAGATCTTGGAAAGACATTTTGGGGTAGTCAGAGGTAGGCATAATGATAGGCATTACTGACCATGTCAATTGTCCCCATGGAATTATATACACACCCCAAACCCAGGCTTCGTGTTACATCTCCCCTTAGTTGGTGACAGAGTCTCTTCAGTTTGAGAACATGACAAGTACAAGTCACCAGGACCCCTCAGCAAGCCCTGTTCCTTTTGCCAGGGGTTTCAAGGAGATGCAGTCTGCCTGCCTACCTGTCTTCCATAGCATTTACTGAAGCACTCAGTGACAGTCCAGTCCTGCCAGAGTCTTTTTCAACGTGATGCACTCAGCTTTGCAAGGAGTGCATGTGCTGGTAGGAAACTCAGCACTGCACGGGTTTCCACTTCAGCAGAGGGAGAGCTGGGGACTCTGCAGCATTAGGACAGCTACCCTGGGACAGTCTCCTGCCAAACCCACGTGCCAGGACTCTTGACTTCTAAGGGAAGACAAATCAGATGCATATGATGAGATTTGATGCTGTATTCTGTTGAGTCAAGAGGTGAACTTCAGGCTCCTTAGGTCGTGGTAGAGATCCACATGTGAAACAGGTACACTGGCAACTTAGGCTGTTACCTCATCAGCCTGTTTCAACGAGAGGGAGGGTGTTTTTCTGATGACTACGTGAGCCCTGTTCTGCCAGTCCATCTGCATATCCACTAGAAGTGTTTTGCTGTGACAGTTTCCTGGAAGAGTGAAGTGGTTCTGCTGTACAGAAATCCTTGAACCTCCTAGTCTCACAGCATGCAGTACTTTATTTTTCCAGGAACTTCTTTACGAGTGTGTCTGCACTACAGCTATCAATCAGCTGCTTGGCTCTGACCTCACCTCTCCCTTCCTCACTCAGGGAGGGTGCAGGAGTCTCAAATTTGCTTCACAAAGGCAAAATCACTGCTGGCTGTGGCAAGGAGTTTGCAGACTGAAAACATTCTTGAGACTTTCACTGGGCCCAGCTCCTGCATAGCTGCTCAGAGCCCAGGATAAATAACACTGTTGGCCAGTGTTGGCCCATGTCAGTGAGGCTGGGCCATAAGCTTATCTCCATGGAATACTGCTACTTTATTCTCTCTCCACATTCCTTAGTCATCTGATATGCATGCCAAACTTTTTCACATAAAGGCTGTTTTCCGTTGGCTCTTTAGAAGCTGCACTTCAAAACCTGCTTGTTTTAGGAAAGGAGGATATGAAAATTAAAACTAGTAGCAAATCAGGCTTTCTGGGCTCTTCTCTATAAGGGTCAGTGTGTTCCTTTAAAAACAGACATTGTGAACTTCGGGCATAGGAAACTGGGAAAGATGCCAGTACAGGTTAGAATGAAGATTAATGCAGGCAGCTCCTAGGCAAGTTTTCCGTATTTCCTTTCCAGGATGTCAATATGCTGAGATTATTTATGAATTTATATAGGATACTGTTATAAAGGCTGCCAATAAAGACTCTCCCTCTTAACCTAAACTGTAGCAGTTCTAATGTTTCAGTGTGAGGCTTCTCCTGCACAGAGCTGCTACTGTGCTGAGCAGTGTTCATGTGAAGAGAATACATTTCTGAAGGGATTATGCTGAAATCGCCCAACTTGTTTCCCTTTAGGCTTAAGTGAGATTTAAATTTTGGCTTGTGGATGTGAAAAACAAACACACTGATTTGCTGAATTGCTTCCTGTTCCCAGGAAGCACTTTCAAATAAAGATAAAATTCTTTTAACGCTCTTTTGCTCACACACCTCAGGGTAGGGGTGAGCTCCTATGAGCTGAGACAAAGCTGCCACATTAGGATAAATATTAGCACCTCACACGTACCATGGCCCAGTTTTCTACGGATGCTCCAGTTTTTCCATTGTAGCCAATTATGTTTGAAACTAGCAGTTTGTCCCAGTTTCCCTAAAATAACACCTTACATTTATGAAGTGCCCATTATCACAAGTTTTCCCAGCTTTTTACAAATGACAAAAATATCCCTTAATACCTGTGCAAGCCGCCGGGAGACGGAGGTGGCAATTGGAAATGAAATTACAAAGACAATAATAGCAATAAGACAAAGTGTGGTACTTTGAATTGTTAGAATTAATGAATAAGTTTGAATCTACTTGCATTTTACTCTGCCTGAGATCAAATATTGAGTCAAAATCTAGAAAAGCAGAAGTTGTAAAAGCTCATTCTTTTTTCTCTCAGAAATACCTTTGATTTCAGGAGAAAAAACCTGGTGAGTATTGCCAGGATTCCCTGTGGATTTTTATTACGTCTCCTAGTAAAAATCCATTGTTCTAATGCTTTTTGACTACGGGATTTCTTCACTTTTGGTCGATTTTATCAGCTTAATAAGAAAGCTACTGTTCTGTCTTTATTTGGCAGACTGTGCCTGCCAAATGAAAGTTCCTCACAAATTAATTAAAGATTATTTCCTGCTTTGCCTGGCATTCCTCAGTAATAATGCCATTTTTTTCAGAATTCATGCATGACCTTCTCAGTGAAGCTCTGTTGCGCACAAAAAACACCGAAAGCCTGTCATAAGTGTGTCTTTCACTCAGTGTTATTCAACACAACACAGTTCCATTTCTTATTTTCTTTATTCATTGGTGAGACAGGATTATGCTTAATCCTATCAACAGCCTCATATTTGTGATGTGCTGGCATCTTTTCTAGGTATTGTGCTCTGTCAGTTATTGCAGAGGCTATTAGAGAGATGTGTATAGGACATGTCAAATTGTTGAGCTGGCAAATGTTTACTCCAAGTGGCTTTTGATTCCTAAGAAAATCCCAAGGGAATTTGAATTGGTATTTTGCTCTTTGCCTTGCATGTTAATTTTCTGTTGTGGTTTTTTTTTTTTTGGCAGGGGTATACTAAACATTTAAGCCAATAATATTCTTAGATGAAAAATGCCACCAAATGTAAGTCAGACTGTTTCGCAAAGCAATTTTAATAAAACACAAACAAACTTCACAAATAATCCACACTGTACCCATTCTTTTACAGCTCAATTTCTCTCCTACACACAGAGGAATAGTGTTCTCCCACTTCAGAGATACTAGCAATTGTAGGTGGCCTTAATTCAGCTATAAAAGTTACATATAATCCTTTTCAGCTGAGATTTGAAATCTCATTCAGTGGAAGTGATAAGACAAGTTGCAGAAGGCTGTCAAGGAGGTGGGTTCCCTTTCCAGGGGAAACAGCAGAGATACTGCTTTTTTAAAAGCAAGAAGCTCCTCCCCCCTTTGCAGAATTTCCCAAATCTACAAGCAGGTTTTTAGGATGTGGAAGACTGTTGCTGCTTAGAATGAATCCATTATTCTCTTTCCTTTTCCACCTGCAGGCCTGTGAAATACTTTGCTGTGCAGCTCCTTGCTGGGGATCTGTGAGCCCCCCTGTAGAAAGGCTGGGTTGATGTTACACCCTGTGCAGAATGAGGCACGTATTGCTCCTTGGCTCAGGGGCTCTGCGTTGTTCTGCACCTACCCCTGGGTCCTGAGACCCACCAAAACCTGGCTGAAGTGGATTTCCACTGGATAGGTTTTTGTTTGAAGAGTTGGAGGTGGAAGGCAGTAAAGCGAGACAGAAAGGTTACCCAGTAGACGGGGCATTGGCCTTACACACGATCAGGAGGCTGCTTTTGCTCTGAATATACACTCACCCTTTGGACAAGTTACTTTCCACCTCCTTTCTTGCTTTTTGTCTCTCCTGTCTTTTTGTACTTTTCCAAAAAGGAAAGATCTCCCAGCACATGTTTTCATGGCACATTGTCAGTGGCACCTTGAGTGCAATTAAGGTCTCTAAGGTCACTGCAGCACCACAAGTAGTAGTTTGCTCAGTCTGCCTGCTGCTAGAAATTGCGGATGCATTGCCACCTCTGCAAACATTCTCCCCCTTCTCCCTCTCTTTCCAAGATTGCTGTGCGTCTGGGAAATGTAGTGGGGATGGAGAAAGTCTGCTTTTAAAAATGTTTTTTCCTTTTTTTCTTTCTTGCTTTGTAACGTCTTTTTATTTTGAGTGGCAAAGGAGATATTATGTGGCATGGCCTGCTGGCTCATGCTCTTCTCTCTGGCAGCTCCAGCAGTCCAGCCACGGAGGCCACACAGGAGCACGTGTGCTGGCTAATGTGTAACTACCTTTGCTCTGCTGTTGTTCTTTCTGAGGCTGGGCTCTTTTTTTCCAGGACCTCAGCGTGTTGGGGCTTATTTTTTTTTTCACTTTGAAGTGTAGGGCCTGTTGGATCATTGCATCCAGCCTTCTGCTATCACAGGTGCAACCGCATTCGGTCTCTTTCCCAAACCTGACAAGTTCTGTCTTAAAACTGGTTACAATTACTCCCACTGGAATGCTGTTCTAAAACCTGCACCTCTCACACTTGTAAGTATTATTAGTTTGCTTGTGCTGGTGCAGCCAGGAGAGGCCCATATGGAAGATGCAGCACGTCACACAGGGAAGTTTTTCTACTGGGCTGATTTCCCCACCTCCCTGAAAGCCACCAAGTAAGCTAACAAAATATTCTGTCATTTTGCCAATATAGATAACATATGGATTTCTTTTCACATTCTTATCTGGCAAATTATGTTATCAATGCTTTGTAGAATAGACTGCAGATATCAGTTGTACATTTTGCAACTGCATTGTTTTTGGAAGATGCTTCAAAGTATGGGTCAAGTCTGGAGGCAGGATTTACCTCAGGTGAGGTTAGGGAAAGAAGGAAGGGGATAGCAGGTGGAAAGAGAGAAATGTTTGAGTACTTCAGGTCATCTGCAAGGACTGAGAAATGCCCCACTAGAGGCTTGGGGAAAGAACAGCAACTTTTTTTCACTTGCAGGTAAAGAGGAGATGCTGTTTAGCTCCTCAAATCTTCACTGTTGCTGTGCTGCTGGCAGGGGCACTTTGACCATGTGGGACTGATAACAAGCTGGGCCTGTGCCCTCAGGTTGCCTCAGCTGCAGGTGGCAGGGCTGCCACAGCCAGATCCTCCTCAAAACAACACATCTGGGTTTTCAGACTGTCTAAATAAACTGACAAGCCCTCACAGGAGGAGTATAGTTCTTCTCCAAGTAAGTTGGTAAATGAATTTATTTACACTGATATTTCTTTACATGAACAAAGCTTGAGTAGGTGCTTAAGCTTAAAATTTTCTAGAAAACATTGACTGCGTCTGTTGGTATGCATCTGATTTTCCCTGTTCCTTGAAGAAGCCTTTCAGAACTAATTTCTAAAGGGAACAGGAATGCAGGAAGTTAATCAACAAGATTTCTGACATTGATCTGCTGCCTCTTTAAGTGACAGCTATTTTCACTGGGAGACTTTCCTGCAGGAGCTCAAAAGCAGGTGCTAGGAATGATGTTCCTGCTTAGGCAAATGTCAAAACAAGAGAATTTTTGAATTGTAGAACAAATTCAGGACATGTAAAAGTAGCAAAATTCAAAGAATGCTGGAAATCTATCCTGATCCTTATTGTGTTGAGCTGCATTTCTCCTTCTGCTCCACCTTACCTGCCTGAAAGCCCTTTTCTTAGTTTTTTACAGTGTACCTACTCTTTGCTCTCAGGTCATCAGGCACCTCAGGTGAGACATGATTACAGATATTTACACTTCTTGTGCCAATATATTGCATTAATCACCAGGGACAGCTGAGCTTGTGTCTGAACCTGAGGAGGCTGCATCTTTAAAAGCACCTGCAAGAATGAACCCTGGACACAGAACCACAGCATGTGCCGATTCCTCAGGATGCTTTCAATCACCAGAGGTGCTCACATTGCCCAAAATCCAGAGGAATTTAACTGAGTAATCTTTAAGGTGTGCAAAATAGGTGTAAAGTTCCAAATTTCCTCCCCCATTTTCCACAGCACTGACCACTTGTGTTTAATTGGTTCTCTCCCTTTGGTTCGATCCCTCTGTGAACTCAGGTCAGTAATGTGATTAATTAATATTACTTAGAAGGGTTTGAAACTTATTGATATTACTTAGAAGTGTGGAATGTGCTGTGTCTTATGTGCTAGTGGTACTAGTGATAGTAGACACTGATGTATTATGAACAGATTCAGGACAAAACACTGCCTTTTACTGAAACAGATAAACTGGTTGCATTTCTTTCTGCCTCTGCCTGTCCATCAAACCACTCTAATGTTCTCTCCAGAGTTTCTGCAAGCTTCCAAAATGTGATTTCAATACACTCTTTTGACAGTGGTCAAGATGTTCCCACTACCCAAGGCGTTAAAGTGAAGGTGGTGGTTATTTTTTAATTCATATCTCGTTCATCGGGAGAACTTTGCGTATGTGATTTTCTGTAGCATGTCATGAATACTTTAATATGCATTTACAGTGTAATTCAACATTAATTATTCACAAGGAATTGTATATTTGTGCCAGCTGTACAGCACAATTGTAATTGTGCATTGAATGCAGTGATAACACAACTGAAAACACTATTGGTCTCTTACAGTAATTTATCCTGGGTATTTGGAATGCTGAAGTATCCTGATTACCTGAACACATGGCTTTTATTCTGGACTGATACAAAATTAATTACAATTCCTGATGTTGTATGTGCAGCTGTTTTCCCTCAAGAAAAAGAAAATCCCACTGGGGCAAAAACTTGTAAAAAGAACGCTGAAAGATCAGGGAATTGGCACTTGTGTTTGCAAGAATCTGAGTAATTTCACAAGTAGAACAAGAATCAAAATCTTTAATGGTCTCATTGCTAAAACCAGTAACTCCAAGAGGAAATCATTAGACATGACCTTCTTGCAAACAGGAATTAATAAAATGTAATCTTAGGCTACAACACATTTTAATTAACGTAATGCCTATTTCTGAGAGATGCTGGTTTCTATAAATATTATCTGCATATACAGTACTGCTAAGGAAATTGGCATAATCTGGGATTTCAGTCATGTTTCTCCTGGGCACGTTTTCTTTCACTTTTAAATTTTTTCCTTCCCAACAGAATGTAGTCCCCACCCTGACCCCTGATTAGATTACATTTCAGCCAAACTAGTTACTTTGCCTGGCCAATGAGGAAAAATTAAACTTCCAAGCTGGCTAATTTAATAAAAAGAACGTAACAATAATGCTTGTTCTTCTCTGTCCAGGAGGCTGCCGTGAACCACTGACAGCTTTATTTTTTGTTTGTACATTGGCATTGATGTATATAAACATAAACTGTACCCTCCCCTGTGTGTCCTAAGATGCAGCAGAAGCTGTGTATGAGGAAAGTAAGAAAGTAGAAATAACCACCATTGACAGGTGTAGGAGAGATGAACTAATGGGCAAAAAGGTGTGAGACATTAAAAGCCAAGGTTTTGCCTTCCCTGACTTCTCATTTATTGTGCACAGCTAGATGCAGAACTAAAGTGTCTGGGCAACAGACAGTTAATGAGGAAAGGAGGATTACTTAATCCAAGACTCTTTATTTTGCCTGATCTTGCTCTTTTCCTACTAAAATCTGGTCTTATGAAGTCTTGAATTTCCTTTAGGATAACTGGGACTACTCTTTACCATCATTAGTGTTACATGAGATTTTATTAATAGTGATAAATGCAGCTACCACGGTGTACAAAGAAGAAAAAAATACATCGTTTAAGAAAATTAACATTTGAAAAATTTTTTTGATAGACATTTATCTAGTTTAAAGAGCATACAGCATCTATAACAGATGCAATGGCACTGCAATGGTGGGCAAGAGGATCACATCAGCAAACAGATAGCACATGGAAGCATGAGGTCATCTTGTTTGCCACTTGTGCTCATAGAAGTCTGTTGTATCAGAGACTTTCAGAAATCTCTGATTCAGAAAGCTGATCTTCCAGGAAGAAACATGGACATGCAAGGAGCTAGAGGTGACTTCAGTTCTGCCCTGTGAGGGTGGTGAGGCACTGGAACAGGTTGCTCGGAGAAGTTGTGGATGTCCCATCCCTGGAAGTGTTCAAGGCCAGGTCGGATGGGACTTTCAGCTGTCTGGTCTAGTGGGAGGTGTCCCTGCCCATGGTGGGAGGGTTGGAACGAGATGGTCTTTAAGGTCCCTTCCAACCCAGACCATTCTATTGCTACTTAATCTTGTTTATTTATTCTCCAAGAAGTTCTTTGAGATGTGATACGAGAGTGCCTCATATGAGGAAAATACTGGTGACATGGGGTGAAATAAGGGAAGAGACAAAGTTCCTCGACTTTTCTTTTGTCCCTGGACATCAGAGTGGATTCAGTGCAAGGAAGCACACTTAGCCTTTCAACTGTACAGGACCGTGAACAGGGCCCTGGTGAAGTAATACACCCTTCAAATGCACATGTTGATGAGCTGCAGTGGCTTTTTTGAACCAGTAATCTACACTACTTCATTCATTGTAAATGGTTTAATGTTTTGCATTTTGAGAGTGCATTTCAGTCAGAGCTTTACAAATACTCATTAAGCCCCGAAACACTGCTCTGGAATAGATGAATAAATTATATGGGGAAAGTAATCATTAGAAACCGTGTTGTTTTGTTGAATGGTGTACAGTTTTCATGTAACCCAGGACTTAAGTGCAGCAAGTCCTTGACACCTATTTTCACTTTCCTATATGAATATTCATTTGGCTTGAGTTAGCATTTCATCCCCACATCTTATCAGAATTCAAATTCATCCCCCTCTAATGGAAACTGTGCTGTTTCCCTGCCACAGACATTGGCTGGCATCAAATAAAATTGTTCTTTGTTCCATAACTATGGTTAGAATTCAGTGGTTAGTCAGATGCTGATAGCAAACACTCTCGGTTTCCTTTACATGCCTGTGACAATACAAAAGACAATTGATGTGTGGCTAGTGTAAGATTCACTCTGGACATTCCAGGCACACTGGGCTCTGTTAACACTCCAATGTACAGCTTGACATTGTGTGTTGCCTTACATGAAGTTGTGTTTCTTTCCCCTAGTGCAAAAACTGTTCTATTTTTTGGATTGCATCATAGATTTCTCTTAAATACATGTATCTATGGATTTTACATTTGTTACTGCTACATTTTGTTCTTAAAATCCCTTTAGAATGTTAAAATGAAAAGAAAGGATGCTCCTAGGGACATATGGTGGGTTATTAAATGTTTCCTTCTATAAATCTAGCCTAAATCTGATCCACTTTGTTAATCTCCACATGTTTCTCATTGCATTAGTATCAACTTAAATGAAACAAGTTTAGTTGGGGTGCTCATAATAGGAAAAAAATAACCATAATGGTATCATTTTTGCTACTTTTCTCAGTGAAGCTGGTATTTGAAAGGCTGGAGTTATAGGTGCACTTGATCCTGCCATCAGGTCTTATTACATTGGAGCTTCGATGTTCACAGAGCCAAGGGTAAAACCTGCAATATCCTAATTGATCTTGTAACTGCTTTAGGAACTGTCTGTACAGCACCTATTCATCTTGGTTCACAAACCGTAAAATAATCTTAGAAAAGTAAATATTCTCAAAACAGCTGAAACTGAAAATTGCGAAGCTGATTTCCCATGTACCAAAATAAATATGTACCAGAGTTTATATGACAAAATCATCAATACCACCAGCTGTTTTTTCAGCACTCCAGATGGATATAATTCTGATAAAATGTGGAATTTTTAGCATGATTTTATCTGATTTGCCTTAGCAGGAGCAACCCCACAGGCAGGGTTAAGTGGAATAATGACCTTCGGTGAGGTATTTGTTGTGAAATTCACCGAGGGTGGAGAGAATGGCCTGAAGTGCAAATGCTGGCTTGTTATCAGTCTCTGGAAATGCCTCAGGCCACTTCTGCCACTACTACAGCAAAGCTGCGTCCTCCACTTGGGAATTAGCACATTCCCTACAGATTTGCATATAATAGAAGTAGTTGAGATAGTTTCTCAAAAAAAGTCTTAGTTTTCACCATGCCTTTGCCAAACCTGAGCCAGAAATGTGTCACCAGAGCAGTCATTTATGTATTTAGAAAACGAGCGCTGTTTTTACGCTGTTGCCATGGGACAGTTATGGCAGGAAATGAGCAAAACACCCACATAATTATTGTTGACAGAATACAGTTTGAATTTTATCATGTGTAGCCCCTATGTGATATGTTGTTAAGGCAGCCTTCAACATCTCAGTGAGTGAAATGCTGATTTGAGGAGTGTGCAGTGCCCAAAAGAAACGTACAATTGTTACGCTTGAAAAACAGAACATGTTGAAGACGTCTCCCTCACTGAGATGATATGGGAGTAATTATTGCTAAGCCTCCGAGGAGCAATTAGAGCTGTTTTTTATTAAATTTTCATGTCTTGATTGACATTGAAACGGAATGAATCAATATGTAAATCCAGATTACAGTGATCTAATAAGATATTGAGACAGATGATACTTTACAAAACATTCTGTGGCAAAACTCTACAGCACTGAGAGAAAAACCCCATAAATTTATCATTTTGCAAACTGCCCTGCTGTTGTTCTTGCTTTTGAATTCAATCTGCTTAGCTACTATTTAAATTAGATTTCGGAGGATGCTGTAATTAAGAAGGGAGATATAATTCATCATTTGTAGAGATCACATCCATAAGGTATCTAAATAATATAAGTTATTTATAACAGTGTTGTATAACAACCTTAGAGAGCTTTAACCATTAATCAGTAACAATGGAGAGACGTCAATGTGTAAAATTGAATCAGGTATAATAATATTCCAGCTTGACAAATATCAGGCTATATCTTGCTGAAATACATAATTCTCTCTCCTGATTTGCATGCCTACTTCACTGATTAAAAGGAAATCTATTTCAGGTGGGTTTTATTGAGAAGAGCAGCACATTTGTAAGTATTTAAAAGATACATGGAATCGTCCTACTCCCTTAAGAAAGGAAGGGTCAAATAAGAAAGTATAGTTTTTTGGAAGGTAATACTGTAGTAAATGAAGAAGGTTGAGTTTCTCTTAATCTGTATAAAACGATGAAGTTTTTTTTGGTATGAATTGCTTATCTATTTTGACATGCATATTTTAACAAGCAGGAATGAAAAGGTGTGACACAGGTATGAGTGTGTTAAATTATTGAACAATGTTTTGTTGACCTTGCTGACCTTTTGAGTGGTCAAGTAAGCTGAGGCCCCGAGTCTATTTTGGTCTTTTCTGTGGAAGTCCACCTACACAGGCTCTAGAGGAATGAAGAACATATGTCAGTTAAAAAACAGCATTTTCTTTACTACCTTGACTCAGTTCAGTCAGATTCAAGAGCTCTTCTCAGGAACTTGCAGAAGGTTCTTTTTCTTGTACCTGTGTTTTTAAAGTTGCCTGTGCTGTTCTGCATTGTCAGAAATTGCTCTCCAGCTCCGTGTGACAGCGAGATGGGCACAGGTATCAACACGAGATGGGGCCCAGGTATCAACACGAGATGGGTCACGGGTATCAACAGCGGCCCCACTGCTTCAGGGTGTGAACAGATGTCTTTGGGCAGCACAGCACCGTGCTGGGGACAATGCCCTCTCTCCAACCCTTCCTAACCTCCCAAACTGCTGCCAGGGCTCCCTGGGGATCTGAATGAAGCTCACACCCCACAGGTGTCCTAGGACTGATCCTGTATCAGAAATTAAGGCAGAACTGGGATAGTGAGAATTTTGCCTGTCCTGGATTTGCAACTTACAGATATATTTTTTCTTCTTTTTTTATTTTTTTCTGGGAAAGAGACAACCTTTTCCTAGTTTTGTTGTGTGTGATTACTTATTTATTTTTCCTCCTTAGGCCAAGCAAAATAAACTTTTATTTTTATCTCACTGTGCTTTGGGCTAGGTGGAGATACGATCAGGCAAAAAACCACAGGCGGACATTTATGGAATTGTACAATATTTGGGAATGGAGGAAAAGTTGAGTGATATCCCTAAGATTTTTCTCATTTTTCAGTTTTGTTTAAAGCATGCTTTCCTGTTACTATAGCTACTGGTTGTGTCGTGCTCACGTAAGGATGGTTTATCACATTGCCTTTGGAAACTGATTGCTGTTGCAAATCATTGAAGCCAGGAGTGGAAGGGATACAGGTGGGTAGTAGGAGACTAAAGAAGGAAAAGCACAGGAGGACCTGAGCCCAAGCACAGGAAGAGACAAAAACAGATGTGGAGGATTGTCAAGGAGGCACACGTGCCAGGATTGTAACAGCAAGCAGGAGAAACCAGAAAGATGTCAGATACTGGAAAGCTGTGATGAGGTATGCACTCTTCGTGTTGCCAGAAAAATGAAGGAGAATGATTAACCCTCAGCTACCTCCTTCTGGAGCCAAGCAGATAGTCAAAATCTTACATTCTTTTGCAAAGGAGTCTTTGAAAAAGGATCTGGGAGATCACAGCAGGAAGAGATTGTTCTGCCTGGCAAAAGCTTATGTAGGAACGGGACTGAGACCTTGGCAAGTGACAAGCCTGCTGAGAAAGTAACATCTCTGGAAAGGTAGGGCAGAAGATGCTAAAATGGAATATTGCCCAGAGTCTTGTGTGGGGATTGCTATTAGTATGCATAGACATTTGTTAAGTGATCTACAGAGTAGCAGCAAGCTATTTATGGGTATATTAAGAAAAATTAGGTGAAAATCTTTTATATTTGACGTATTCAAATTTGAAAACATCCTGTTGAACAGGTTAGTTTCTATTACTACTAAGGGGACTCCTCAAGGGTGAAGTTTTGGGTCTTCCAAAGCAAATGGAGAGCAAACTTTGGGACAAGCCTGGGAAGTGAATTCAGAGGTCCTAAATTTCTTTAGAAAAAATGTCCTAGTGAAGATTGCTGGGAATATTTGACACTCTGCTTGCCCTAACTATGGTATGTTGTTGCAAAAAATGGCATTTGCCAAAAAGGCTGGAAAAAGGGTAATACTCGTCATGGAATAGTGGATTCAGAACTGGGGCAAAAGCTTTGATGGGGAAAAAGTGAGATATCTTATGTGGGAGAAAGAAATCAAATGCATAAGTCACGAAGAAACATCGGAGAATTGAACAGTTTGATTTAAAATGTTGAAGATTTTAGTCTTAAGGATCAGTGATGTTTGTCTTTCCATTTGTCCTGTTTCTTATAAAAGGATCTTTTCATACTCAGGCATCATGGAATGACAGGGATTTTCTGTTTGGTTTAATAAATATGGAACTGACTTCAAGTGTCTGCTTTAGAACAAACCAAATGTTGATAGTCACAGGTATATCAATATTGAAGAACTGAGGGTTTCTCAGTGCTGCCAGGCTTACAGTGTCCTTAACCCAAAAAAAAAAAAAANAAAAAAAAAAAAAGAAAAGAAAAATACCCTCAAGTGTTCATTATAAAAATCTAAGTTAAATTTCTGGAAATGATCCCGTGACTTTGGCACATAATTGTTCTTTTGTACTTCTCCCTTCTACAAATAACTTGAGCACTGTGCAGACATTTAACTATTGCCACCTCTGTTTAGAATGATAAGACTTGTCATGACAAAATTATGGCTATTTGTTACTTAGTTTAATTTTTGATTACCAAATATATCCTAGTGTGAGGATTCTAGGTGCTGGGTATGTAAATTATTGAGACTGTGAAATGCAAAAGAGAGAAAATGAAGAGGAGATGAAACTATGTTAAATATAGCAATCATAAAAGCTTGTGTGACAGGAAATTGTAAACTGACTTCGTAATTAGGGAATGCATTCATTCATTTTTGCTTTTGTGTGCATTTTTGTGCATTTCAGGGGACATGCTTAACTCAATTCTATGAATGTAATTCTTTTGGGCAAGTGGGTATTCAGGTGAGAGAGAGGTTATTAGATATATTCAGATGTTTGCATCTAGAAGGTAAATCAGTAGGATGTCTTTAAACGTGAAGGACGTTTGTAAGGAAAACAGAATCATTTGAAGATATCTTCTGGATTTCACAATGGGTACTTTCAGCGTAACTATACTTTCAAAAACCGATAGTGGTTTGGAAAAAAAAATCTTTTTAACTAAAGATAATTACTGTTTTTTTTACTCGTAGGAGAGTTCGGCATGTTTTGGAAGGAGAAGTTTGGATTTGTTATGCAGCACCAGTGTTGCCTTCTCAATGTCATTTCCCCATCTGGCTTGCTCAGCAGTGTCACTGTCGGGGCTGGTGCCTGTGTGCAGATCCTGCTGCACGGGGAGACCGCGAGCCTCCAAACTATTCTTGTACAATGTCATGCTCCAGATCTTCCTCCAAGGAACTGTGGATACAGTCTGAGCTTGTTTATATTCTTTCCAGTGGCCAGGAAAATGAATAATTCCTTTTTCCGTATTTGGAATTCCTTCAACAATAGATTTACCATTATTTAATCTTTCTTATTTTATCAGCTATATTTATCTTATGGTGCTCTTAGAATTCTATCGCCTGACACAAGTCCCATGGAAATTTAGGGAAACTTCTCAATCTATTGCAGGGAAAATAGGCTCTAAAAATCTTACTTTGTCTAAAATTTGCCATCATTTTCCCCACAGCAAAAACTGCCCTGTATAGAAAGTGTGAAAGATGTTTCATTTAATGTCAGCACTTTTAAAGAGATAAAACACAGTCTACTGGTGACAATACCTTTTCTGTTCTGCTCAAGATTTACCTGGCCTTGTATTAACATGTATTAATTCTGTCCTGGAAAGTGCTTAGGCTGGAAATGGGTGATGTCTCGCAGATGGTGTGCCAAATTTTTGTACACATCTTGTGACTCTTGCCTCCCTTCCTTCTGTCTAGCTCTCCTGACTTCTGTAGGTTGTGTGGTTCAACTGAAAACACTCCAGATCAGAAACGAGTGTGTGCTCTATATTTAGTCATGTCATCAGGAGTGCCATTGTGCAATTGCTTATCTTTCTTAACTGTATCAGGGATTGTCCTTCCTCTCCTTGTAAATAACAGAGATCTTTAAATTCAAGAGGTTGCCATGAATTCTTCCTGTCAACTACACAGCCACTCAATAAACATGCTCTTTAGCACCTCTCAGGTGATGACAATTTTTGATGTCCATCTATTTCTAAAAATCTTAACATTTTGAGCCAGTGTTTCTTTTCATAGAAGTATAGACTAAAAGGGATCTTGTGAGATCATCTGTTCATAGCTCCTGACCTGAGACAAAATAAGTATACTTAGAACTTCCCTGACAGAAATTTTGTCTGAACCAGCCTTTAGAAATTGGTGATAAGGGAAATACCATGAAATTCCTAATTAGGCTGCTTAACTGCTCATTACATTTGGGAAAATTTCTGTGTATAATCTATCTTTAAATTTATCTTTGCATAAATCAAGCTGTTTTCTACCCATCCTGACATGGATGAACAAGGAATGAAATTGATTAGTATGTATTAAATCTCATCAACTCTTTTTTAGTCACAAAATAATACTATAATGACCTTTTTGTTATCTTATTTGCTTTCCCTACCCACTAAGGTAATGTTTGGTCTTGGACTTGAATCTTTTTAATTTGTCTTCTTCTTGTTTTAAACAATTTTAAGACTTCAGACTGGAAGAAAATTTTTCTGCATGTTTGATCTATTTCATTAAGTGTTTCTTCATCTTCCAGCTTGATACTGGCTCTAGCTGTGCATGGCCATTTTTTTCAAATTGAAGAGTTCTGTTGGTACTCTTCTGAGATGGCTTTTTCACATGCTGTTTGAGAATCCAGCAGCTAAAGTTGTTTTCCCCAATTTGAACAAATGCACCATAGTGATTCCTTAGTGTAGTTCTTCCATAATCTGAAAAAGCATTGCAGTTTTGGAGTAACAGCTTTGGAAATTTTCCAGGAATGTGGATTTGCCGAGTGTCTCCAAGATCTCTTCCCTATTACTCCTGTTGTCTGATTAGCGCATTCTTCTACCCCTAAGAATCAATGTATTAATTTCTGGTCTCTTAAGCACTTGCCACTGCTAGATGGGAATCACACTGCACAATCCTGAAGAACAATGTGATTTCACAACCCGTATTTCAGTATAATCAGACAATGAACTGCTCTGAAATTGTCTTGCAAATTAATCCGTCTCACCATGAAACCTTTCATGATTTTAATTCTCAGCTGTTCTGAGCAGAGCTGGAAAATCATGCTAAAAGGCACAATACATGTTTTGCATTATGTCTTATAAGCTTTCTTAACCAGGATTTAATAATTCAGATTCATTACTTTTCAAATGCTCTGCCTCTGTCTTGCCTCGCACCTTTTATAGGTTGTGGTTATCCTTTATAAAATGTACAGGCCATGATGAAAAATTCGTAACTAGAAGGCTTTTCTATGCATTATACCTCACTTAAGCTTCCTGAAATAGCAGCAGCTTTTGACCTCTAAGATCATTAAATTCAATTGTGTTGAATTCTCTGAAAAATAGGAAATAGATCATTAGAGTACACACCATGCTGAAATCCAGCTGTGATTCTGTAACCTTCTAGACATTGGATCTAATTGTGACTGAAGGAAATGATACCTTTTATTTTTTTTGTGATTCTTATATAGTGTCTCCAGCATTATTTGCAGATTCCTAGTCCATGTTTTGTTGAAAGGTTGTAGCATTTGAAGGGTTGAAAAAGTGCAGGGAAACATGCAGACCTGAATGGTGCAAGGGGTGGGGGTGTGTGTAATGAAAGTGGGAAAAAGAGGAAATGAGAAGATTTGGATGTTGCCATTGCCAGGGAGAAGCTGGGTTGTAAGGGCAAGGGCTGACAAGAAAGGGATGAGATAGAAAGGATGTTCATATTCAGTGAGTTTGTTCTGGAAATAGCAAGGGCATGTAGCGATAGGAAAAAGGGTAGTAGTTTTATACTGAAAGAGGACAAGTTTAGAACATATATTAGGATGAAATTCTATAGTGTGCGGGTGGTGAGGCACTGGCACAGGTTGCCCAGAGAAGCTGTGGATGCCCCATCCCTGGCAGTGTTCAAGGCCAGGTTGGATGGGGCTCTGATCAGCCTGGTCTAGTGGAAGGTGTCCCTGCCCATGGCAGGGGGTTGGAACTGGATGATCTTTAAGGTCCCGTCCAACACAAACCATTCTGTGGTTCTCTGTTTCAATGATCATGCAGATGTAGACTTTGGCATACTTTAAAATGTATCACTGCTCTCCCAATTTAATGAAGTCATCCAAAAAAGTGTTCCCAGAGGATGCAGACAGAGCAAGTAACATTAGTGACACATTGCTATAAAGCTGTCAAATGTGGGTTCAAACTTGCAGTATTCAGGGACCTCATGATGTCTCCTCGAATTACCCAGTTCTTAACAAAGGGAGCCTCAAATATCCCAGCTTTTATTAGACCCTTGTTGAAGAGCATATTTCACTTCCTTTAGCTGAGTTCCTGATATTGTGGCCCTAAAGTCTCTTATTTTACCACAAATAGCTTCTTACAGACAGTGCTTCTAGAGTGCACTGAATAATATGTAGTAGAAAAGTGTCTGGCATCAGCCAGGGAGGACTGGAACCAGAGCCTGAAAAAAAAAAGTACAGAAAACCCAGAAGGATCTGGTAATCTTATTAATGAATGATGTCTGGGGACATTTTTCCTCCAGGACTCTAAATCACAAACCTACCTCCTGATGAGGCCAACACAAGTCAGCTTGTGAACTTCTATGACTCTAGACTAAGTTTTCATCTTGATCTTAACTTTGGAACAGAGCTCTGCAAGTTACTGTAAGAAAATATGCTTTTCCAATAATGCATTTCTCTGTAATTTGCTGGGGTATGTGATAATGTGCTAATGCCTCAGGCACCATGATGCATCAACTCAAGATTTAGTCATGTGACGAGGGTGACAAATTGAAACAGAGAGTTTCTAACTTGTTATAATGAAAGTATTTTCACCAAAGGCACATGGGAACTAGTTGCTAAGAGAGGCTGTTGAATTTCTGTCCCTGGAGCATTTTCACATCCTTACCTGTGCAAAAGCCTGAGCTACCTGGTCCAAAATCAATGCTGTTGCTGCAGGAGGCTGCACTAGATGATCACTGTCTCTTTCATTGCAAGAACTGAGGAAAATCAATGAAATGGGACCTAGGTTCAAAACAAACAAAAGAAGGTGATTCTTCATACACAGCTCAGGTAAGATGAGCATTAGGAGCACTTTGCTACTGCTGGATGATAGAAGTTATGTGGGCTCTAGTCTGGACAGGTTCACAGAAAAGATCCATTAGGAGTTACATATGGAAACATCATCTTGCTCAAGAGCTTTCTGAGCTCACAGCTTCTGCAGACAAGCATTAGATGTAGGTACTCGAGCTGAGGGAAGGAGCTGGGGAGTTGCCTATGACCGTCTGGCTCCTGCACTCTTTCCTGGCACCTGCTCCTGTTGGGACGTGAGTCAGAATATTAGGCTAAACAGACATTTAGTTTTACCCAGCACAGATGCTTTTAGGACCTGAAATCCACACCAGTCATGTTTATTCTATGAAGCTACTATTCATTTGAGGTGGAGAAGCCTATTTTGTTGTGGTGGTTGAGTGGCCAAAGCCTTGTGGAATTATAAGCTAGATGCAGTGAGTTCATGCAGCTGATGGAGCATGGATGGCTTGCTTCAGAGCATCATGGCAAATGAGTGACTCCAGGGCAAGAGTTGGTCTTACCTCTTCTGCACAGACCTAAGCATGCAATGACACTCAGTATCTTGTATTTGATTTACTTTGGAACTGCACTAGAACTGACCATAACTGCAAGTTCTGTGGTAACTCGCACCTAACCAGAATGACTCAGAATTGTTAGGGCTCCTGTGGTGGGTTGACACTGGCTGGACATCAGGCGCCCACCAAAGCCACTCTGTGACTCCCCCTCCTCAAATGGTCTGGGGAGAGAAAATATATTGAAAGGCTGATGGGTCGAGGTAAGGGCAGGGACAGATCACTCACCAGTTACTGTCACGGGCAAAACAGACTCAACTTGGGGAAATTAATTTATTACCAATCAAATCAGAATAGTATATTGAGAAATAAAATCAAATCTTAAAAACACCTTCCCCTACCCTCACTTGTCCAACTTTATTCCTGATTCTCTACCTTCTCCCCCTCAGTGGCACAGGGGAATGAGGACTGTGGTCAGTTCATCACATGTTGCCTCTGACACTCCTACACCTCAGGGGGAGGACTCTTCACACTGCTCCAGTGTGGGATCCCTCCCATGGGAGACAGTTCTCCATCAACTTCTCCAGCTAAGTCCCTTCTCACGGGCTGCAGTTGTGCATGTGCTGCTCCAGTGTGGGTCCCTTCCACAGGGTGTGATCCTTCAGGAACAGGCTGCTCCAGCGTGGGTCTGCCCCATGGTCACAGCTCCTGCCAGCAATCTACTCCACCATGGGCTCCTCTCTCCCTGGGCTTGCAGGTCCCTGCCAGGACCCTACACCAGCACAGGCTGCCCACAGGGTCACAGCCTCCTTCAGACGTCCACCTGCTCTGGAGTGCAGTCCTCCATGGGCTGCAGGGGAATCTCAGCTCTGATGACTGGAGCACTTCCTTGCCCCTCCTTCTGCACTGCCTCTGGTGTTTGCAGAGCTGTTCCTCTCACATACTCTCACTCATCTCTTCTCTGGCCCCAATTCCTCCTTCATGCTAACTTTTTTCCCTTTTAAAATCCCTTACCCAATACATTGGCCAGCACTGAGTCCATCCTGGAGCTGGATGGCATTGCCTCTGTTGGATGTAAGGGAAGCTTCTGGCAGCTTCTGACTGCAGCCACCCCTGCAGCCCCCTCTGCTTCCAAAACTTTGCCATGGAAACCCAAAACAGTTAAAAAAAAAAAAAAGGCAGCACAGAAGTTTTAGTATTGGAAGTTTTAATCAAAATTCTGACTTAGGGTAAAGGGCTACAAGATATTCTCTCTTGCTTTATAACTGTGCACAAACTAAAATTCTGTGGCTTGTTGGAAGATGAGAATATTAGTTAGTCTGCTATGTGTGCCACAGTAATGACCATTCTTGGTTGTTTGATGACAACAGTGTAGTACAAATATAATATGTACATAGTATAGTCTCTTCTCCAACAGTGGTTGAAAAGGGAAGTCCACACAAAGCTCTCCTGATGCACCATACCTGCAGTGTTGTCTGAAACTGACATGTAATAGAGCAAAGTCCTCTCTCTCCAGACTGATGCTGCTTTTCTCGCCTCCTACTTTTTTTCTGATGATTTATTTTGGTTATTTAGAAGAAAAAGCAGACGTTGCCATTTTCCCTGTACTGCAGCACTCTCCCCTCTTACACTCTCCTACTGCATGCTGGCATTCTCCCTCTCCCCGACAGCCGTGTCCTCAGTTGGTCTCCTCTGTTTTTCTTTACTAACCTGTCCCCAGTCGGACCCACCCACTCTTTCCCACCCCTCTTTGCAGCCTGTCTTTCCCGTTTAACACTCTCCTTCTACGCCAAGCTAGCAAATGTCCCATTTCCTGCCTTTTTGATCCCTCTCTCTCCCCCAGTATCAGAACAGCAAGAACCCCCCAGAGCCATGCTTGGCTCTGCCACTGCTGCCCTCTTCGACAGAGGCATTTCTGCACCCTGAACCCCTTGGCTTTGTTAGTCCTCCTCTCCTGCTGCAGCTACCGCTATGGCCAAGCCAAGGCACTGGCTAGGACTCCCCACCTGGCACACATCCTCGCTCTGCTGGCTGGCTCTAGGATGAGAGTAAGAAACCTACGGGCTCTGCTGTACACAGACTACTCCTTGCCCGTCCCATCCACTCTGTCCCTAAACCACATTCTGAGTGACTAGAGCACTTCACTCTATCTTTAGCTGGAGCATCCCCACACACCACACAAGCACCAGTAAGGGTCTTGGTGTCACAGGTCTGACTGGGAGCCAGCACAGCCTCCCTGAAATGCACCGAGCGGGCTCTCTCACGTTACCCTGCTGCCTTTTCTAGGTCACTGATGCACACAGGGGCTGGCACAGGTCTCTCCCGATACCGGTGACAGCTCTGCTTTGTCGGCCGGCAGCTGCTCTCTGCGATGTTTTAACCTTGGTGCCCCCGTACCCTGTGCCCAAGGTTCAAAGTCCCCGCGGCCTGTCTGTCTCTCCTCACCTGCCGCCGCTGGCGACCGCGTTCCCGGGGCACGGCGGCAGCCAGGTGCGCTCACACCTGTACATCCCCGGCTAGGACACGCTCCGGGCGCGGCTCCCAGGGCTCTCGGAGCGGAGCACGAGACGATCCCGGTCCCTCTGCCGGGCGGAAAGCGCCTGCGGGGATGTGCGGCTCCCGCCCGCGAGTAGCCGCTGGCCGCCGGGCCGCGCCGACCGCGGG